>JAQQZR010007394.1:0-27333 GCA_030068235.1 Notoglanidium macrostoma
TTGTGAAGCTGCTTTGAGACAATGTCTGTTGTTAAAAGCGCTATACAAATAAAATTGAATTGAATTGAATTGAATAATCCTACCTTCTATACAAAGAAGGACGGCATGTTGTGCATTTGGCCATCCTCCCATTCTCCTGCTGCATCCCTTGTGTGGCAAAGCATTCTGTAACGTGGGCGGGGTTTGGCGGGACACATGCGCAGGTGAGGAGACGGCACTGTAAAACTCATGGAGTTTATTTACACACAAACACACACGAGGCAGACAGAGGTACAATAACGTCAGGCAGTAGAGTAATCCAAAAAACAGGAACTAGGTCAAGCGATCTGTAACCAGGGTATCAAGGGTAATACAGAACACAGGGTCAAAAACAAGAAGCAGAGTCCAAAAACACGAGAAACAGAAACACGGGAATTCTTGGCAATAGCGTCGCAGGGCTAATCTAACGCTTTGCGAATCCAAAGTGCAACCAAGAGTCCTTTAAAGCACGGGCTGATTGTCTCTGGATTGGAAGCACCGGCATCCAATTACTGGTCATGTGACCTGGCTGGGAGTGTGTGCTCAAGGGAACTATAGTCCTATATAATTTGCGCCATAATGCGGAATTGCGTGCTTCTACGCTATGCGCGACGGAGACAATGAGAGCGCTGCGCACGCGACTGAGTCCATGATGCCTGCCGTGCTTGCGGCGAGGGGCAGAATCGTGACAGTAATATTTATTCTTAAATAGACTTATGCCTAGTTAAGTTTGCTGCTGTTGTTTATAATAATAATAAGAAGAAGAAGAAGAAGAAGAAGAATGACTCGTAAAGACCTATCTCTACTTCCTTGTGGTACCAGCTGGCAATGTTGAAAGGCAAGTAGTAGCTGCAAAGTTCAGCTCCTTCTAATCAAGACGGTCATTGCAATGGCAAAAAAATAAAACTTTAGAATGGTGTGGGTCAACTACAAAAAGGCATTTGATAATGTCCCACACACATGTATCCTAAACGTAATGGACATTTGGTCCTTCCAATGGACGAAAAGTGTGCCCATCTTTAAGGCAAATGGTGGAGCCTTCAAAGCCAGATAGGAACATAGTGATGAACCTAATATATAACAAGGGAATCATCACTATGAGGGAAGATGCCAGTAAACTAGGTATCTTCCAAGTGGACTCCCTATCTCCACTTTGTACTGTTTGTTCCTCATACCATTGAGCAGTTGAGAAGGATGAGCTTGTTAGCCATCTGTTGTACATGGATGACCTCAAACTGTTCAGGAAAGATGAAGCACAGCTCAGGGAAGGTCTAGAGATGGTCAAGAGGTTCAGTGGCAACATCAAAATGGAGTTTGGACTACCTAAGTGTGTCTTGGCAATTTTTCAAAGAGCCAGCTAGACTAAAATACTGTCATTGGAGACCTAGACCAGGACAACTTATTCAAATTCTCTAGCATTGATGAGAGTGATGGAAGCCAGCACACATGATGAAACAAGCCACCACAAGAGAATACTATCGTCGAATAAGCATAGTCCTCAAATCGGAGCTCAGTTACCAGAATAAGATCACTGTGATCAATAGTCTTGTAGTACCGGTACCAATGTACAGCTTCAGCATCATTGACTGGATGAGAGAGGACGACAAGAAGCTTGATCGTACAACAAAGAAGTTTCTCACCATGCACAATACCCACCACTGAAACTCAGATGTAAAGTGACTTTACATCCAGAGACAAAAAGGTGGCTGCTGATTAATAGAGCACATGTCTGCATATAACACTGCCATTATCAGGCTCAATGAATATATCCAATTGGGCAAAGATAGGATCATTTGTATGGTGCATAACCAGGAAGCTGGAAAAGCAAAATAGTCATTCTCCAAAATTGCAACTGGTCAAAGAGCAATTCCAGCTGCAAGATTCACCAAGCTGCTCCTCAAAAAAGTGCTTGAAAGAGAGCATGGTGAAGAGCAAAGAGTAAAAGCTCTAAGCAAAACCACTGCAAGGACAATTCTTTAAACTTCTTGACCAACAGTATGTAAATAAAGAAGTGTCATTTACATGGCTTCAAAGCTCAGGGCTCAGAGGAGAGACAGTGTTTATTGCAGCACAAGACCAGGCACTGAATGCACAACTCCATCAATAAGCCATTTGTAAGATGGATGTTGATAGTAAATGCAGAGTATGCTATCAATTTGATGATCACATAAGCCACATTGTGGCTGGCTGCCCAGTATTACACCCACTGAAAACCTTCATAGGCACAACAAAGTGTTGAGCTATCTGCATTGGGCAATCTGCAAGAAACTCAGCCATCGAGTGTCTGAGTGATGGTTTGACCATATCCGACAAGCAATCACAAACATCGGTGACTGGATTACAATTATGTGGGAAATGGTCATTAACACCAATAGAGCCCTGCTAGTGAACCATCTTGACATAGTAGCCCCACATGTGAATACTGGAATGCTTGGCACTCTACAAGCCTAACATGGCACCTATAACCTTTATCAAGAACTCAATGTGGCAGTGGAAGACAACACTTGAAGCCAATTCCAAGGCCATTGCACAAGACACCATAAAGTCACCATATATACCAAAGTGTTGCACTGTCCCCACTGCTGACCCCTTCTGCATAAGCCTGAACCCCCTCATCATCACAAAGAGTGGATATTTCAGAAGTGGAGTAATGATCAGCCAACATGGATGACATCAAGCTGTATGCTAAGAGTGAAAAAGACATTGACTTGCTGATCCAACTCACCAGACTCTACAGCGAGGACATTGGAATGTCATTTGGACTGGATAAACGCAGACACATAGTGGCTAAGAGAGGGAAGGTGATCAGGACTGAGGGAGTGGAGTTACCAGAGGGCAGAATAGCAGATATACAGGACAGCTACAAGTACCTTGGTATCCAACAGGCCAATGGGAATCAGAATGGGGTTACAAGGAGATCAGCCACCAAATATCTCCAGAGGGTCAGACAGGTGCTCAGAAGCCAGCAAAATGGTAGGCATAAGATCCAAGCCATCAACATGTATGCCCTACCAACCATCAGATACCCAGGAATAGTGATCTGGCCACAGGAAGAAATAGATGCCACTGACGTCAAGACACGGAAACTCCTCACGATGCATGGAGGGTTCCATCTGAAGTCCAGCTCCCTGACATTCTATGAACAATGGACAGAAGGGGGATGCAGATTAGGGAGTGTCAGCCACAATCCAGAATGAAACAAGGAACATCCAAGAATACATCAAGAAAATGGCCCCCCAAGATGAGCTGATGAAAGAATGTCTCAGGCAGCAGAAGACAGAAGATGATGAGGAGGAGAAAGCATCGTGAAAGACCAAGCCCCTCCATAGAATGTACCACCGGCAGATAGAGGAAGTGGCTGACATCAGGAAATCCTACCAATGGCTTGAAAAAGCAGGCCTGAAGGACAGCACAGAGTCTCTGATCATGGCAACACAAAAACAGGCCCTAAGCAAATATATTTATATATTTATATATACACATACACATTTTTTCTTTTTTTATATGATCACTATAAAAATCAGATATGAGGACACGGTGAATATTTTACACGGTGGATGTTGTCAGGTTTGTGGGGTGTGGCTGGACACATGCGCAGGTGAGGAGACGCCATTGTGAAACTCATTGTGTTTATTTTAAAAACACATGAGTCAGGCAAAGGTACAGAAACATGGCAGGCAAAAGAGTAATCCAATAACAATCAGGGTCAGTCGATCAGCAAACAGTACATCAAAGATAATCCAGAAACAGAATTCAGAAACGCAGCACAGTCCAAAACACAAGAAATATAAATACAGGTATAAGCGATCGGCAGTACACTAGAAACAGAACCACGTGAATTGGCTTGGCAATAGCGTCGCAGGGCTAAACTAATGCTTCGCAAATCCGAAGCACAACCGAGAGTCCTTTTAAACATGGCATGATTAAACAGAGATTGTTTGTAGATTGGATGAGTCTGCATCCAATTACAGGTCACATGATGAGGCTGGGAGTGTGCGCTCACGGGAACTGTAGTCCTTTGAGGTTGAAGTGCGCGCTTCCACGCTACATGCGACGGAGATAATGAAAGAGCGGTGCGTGCGGCTGAGTCCACAATGCATGCAGCACTTGCAGCGGGGGGCAGATTCCAGACAGATTTTTGATTTCACATTCAATACATTGATTTATTTGTGGCAGCCAGCCACATGTTGGTTTTCTATTTTTTTTTACTATTTAAATTGCGTAAAATCTTATTTCATTGTAGAGCTGCATGCTGTACATTGATTTGCTCAGCCCCTCCTCTCACACTTTCTCTATTGCACACTCTGTTGGCTTTTCCCCTTGCACAGAAGACGGATGGCCGAATTCTTGACTCAGTCTAGAGTTCACACCTCTGCGCAAATTTATCCAAAACTGATGTTTTCAAATTAACTCTTTCTCACACAAATTAACTTTCTGTGTTCTTAACACAATGCTGTAAATCTTGGATACCCAACTCTTCAAAAAAGGTATTAGCGTACATATCAGGAGTCTAGCTAATAAGGACAGCTATAATTTAACGTTAAAATACAGCTGGGTTGTCACAGCTAGCATTCTGTACATAGCTTCTGGTCAATATTGACTGCTCCTGCATGTATATTATTTATTTGTCACAAAGTACTTGGAAATTGAAATATTTGCAGCGGAGCACCTTATATATGGTATTATTTAATAAATAATTTAAGAATCAGTGTGTCCCTCCTTCCGCATGCACAAGCCCAAGCCACCACCCCAGGGCCATTCAAGATTAGCACAGTAGCACAGCCCGCTATAGTGTAGTGTGTGTGTGTGTGTGTGGTTCCAAACATGGCTATCACCATGATGTGTAATATTTAGCAAATTACCAGGAGGCAGAGAGCACCAACAGTCATGATCAATAGTCTAGTACCATACTGTTTACATGTTCACATTGTATATACGATGCATTTTATATACAACTCATATTTTCACTCATTTCACTCATTTTTGTACACACACCATACTCATCACTCAATCTGTATGTATCTATCTATTTCACTTTAGTTTTTTTTTGTTTGTTTTTTGTTTTAAATATAGTGTGCTGACAGGTGGAAATCTTGACAATACAGGTGCATTCTCCCTTCTTGTCTTCTTCTGAGTCCATTCTTGCAAGGTTATTTGCAGATTATGTACTTTCCAAGTATCCAAATCAATTCTCTTTGTAGTTTGGTACTGAGAAACACCCCATATGTTTGCTCCTGCAGGTGACAGCTCTGATAAGAATCCCTGGCGGCTGGAGATCAGAGAAGCACTGCACAATTACTAAAAGACCAAATAGCACTGTTAAGTTAGCCTTGCATGGCCACTGTGTGATTTTAATCAGCTCTGCTCTCTTGTTCTCTCTATTTCTGCACCTCTCTTCTTACATTTAGCAAATTACTGACACCTGAGTCAGTCCTGAATCTGTGTGTGTGTGTGTGTGTGTGTGTGTGTGTGTGTGTGTGTGTGTGTGTGTGTGTGTGTGTGTAAAAGTAAATGACAGTCATCAGGCTGATTTAAAGGCTATGGTCAGGGAATCACAAAACAGCAATAACCAGTGATATAATCTGGTCAGTAGAATCTATTGTATAATAGAGCAATAGAATCTTGTTGTAGAATAATGTATGAATTCTGTGTATAAACAAACAAACAAACAAACAAGCAAATAAAATAACCAAAAGGTTAAAGCTAGGGTTAAATTAAGGTGTAAATAATTAATGTCCTAAATGCTAATAATTATATCAGTGGACACTAAACGTTTGAGTGTCTTTTCCAGGTTCCATGTGTACAAATGAGTTTCATGTGTTGATCAAAAATGCAGAAAAAACCCCAACTGAAGCGCTACAGAAGCTTCAGTAACCATATAAGGCCGCATGCATTAATCTCCTACATCAATACACACACAGTCTGACATGAAATCAGGTTGTACTTTCCTTTCATGAAGGTCCATATCGTACATTGGTAAAGATGCTGTTGTTCATAAATTGCCCCTCGCCACTCACATAGACAGACTAACACATCTATACTGATGCCAAGACCAAACACAGACCAGCCAAAAGCCCAGACTGCCATTTAGGCAGAAAGCTCTGCATCAAAATTTTAATGATATGTGCTGGTGGATTTTATTGTTGTTCTTCAAGGCCTCAGAATACCACTGAAAAGGACTTCATCAAAGGGTCTATAAAAATCCATTGTGATTGAGAAATACAGTTGCATAATGGCCACCACAGCCAAACAGAATCTTTTATTTTTGCTACTATATTCCCTTCCATTCCAAATACTTATTTTCAAAGTAATTTATTACATAATTATTATGTTATCGTAATAACTGTTGGTTCTCATGTAGGTCCAGAATGTGAAGTAGTGCTTGAAAGTGTGTGAACTCTTTATATTCTGGACCTACATGAGAACCAACAATTATTATAACAACACAATTATGATACACTATATGAGTCTATAATTTACAGAACTACAACCCCAAAAAACATGGGACATTGTGCAAATTGTAAATAGAAAAAAAAACAGAATGCAATAATAGGAAAATCTCATAAACCCATATTTTATTCATAATAGAAAACAGAAAACATATCAAATATTTAAACTGTGAAAAATGTATAATTTTAAGGAAATTTTACATTTTTATATTTTTTAAGATAATTTTTTTAAAACATATTTATAAGATAATTTTGAATGTCATGACAGCAACACATCTCAAAAAAGTTGGGACAAAGCCATGTTTACCACTATGTGGCATCCCCTCTTCTTTTATCAACAGTCTGTAAACATCTGGGGACTGAGGAGATGAGTTGCATGAGTTTTAGGAGAGGAATTTTGTCTCGTTCTTGTCTGATACAGGATTCTATTTGTTCAATTGTCCTAGGTCTTCCGTCGTATTTTTTGTTTTATGATGCGCCAAATCTTCTCAATAGGTAAAAGATCTGGACTGCTGACAGACCAATTCAGTACCCGGACCCTTCTTCTACGAAGCCATGATGTTGTATTTGATGCAGTGTGTGGTTTGGCATTGTTATGTTGGAAAATGCAAGGTCTTCCCTGAAAGAGACATTGTCTGGATGGGAGTATTTGTTGCTCTAGAACCTGGATTTACCTTTCAGCATTGATGGTGCTTTTCCAGATATGCAAGCTGCCCATGCCATGTGTACTAATGCACCCCATAACATCAGAGATGCTGGATTTTGAACTGAGCACTGATAACACTCCAGGTGGTCCTTCTCCTCTTTAGTCTGGATGACACAGCGTTCCTGGTTTCTGAAAAGAATTAGAAATTTAGATTCATCTGACCACAGAACAGTTTTCCACTTAGCCACAGTCCATTTTAAATGAGCTTTGGCCCAGAGAAGATGTCGGTGCTTCTGGATCATGTTCAAATATGGCTTCTTCTATGAATGATCGAGTTTTAACTGGCATCTGCAGATGGCACGGTGAATTGTGTTCACTGACAATGTTTTCTGGAAATATTTCTGAGCCCACTTAAAGATGTCCATTAAAAAATCATGCCTGTTTGTGATGCAGTGTCGCCTAAGGGCCCAAAGATCATGGGCATCCAGTATGGTTTTTCGGTCTTATCCATTACGCACAGAGATTTCTTCAAATTCTCTGCATCTTTTGATTATATTATGAACTGTAGATGGTGATATATTCAACCTCTTTGCAATTTTATGTTGAAGAACTTCTTTCTTAAATTGCTCCACTATTTGTCGACACAGTATTGGGGGATTGCCCATCTTTACTTCTGAGAGACTCTGCAACTCTAAGATGGTCTTTTTATACCCAATCATGTTACTGACCTGTTGCCAATTGACCTAATTAGTTGCAAATTGTTCCTCCAGCTGTTGCTTTGTGGTACCACTAACTTTTTCAGCCTTTTATTGCTCCCATCCCAACTTTTTTGAGACGTGTTGCTGTGATGAAATTCAAAATGAGCCAATATTTTTCATGAAATAGCAAAATGTCTCATTTTCAACATTTGACATGTTTTCTATGTTCTGTTGTGAATAAAATAACTTTTTGGAATTGGGGTTGTAATACATGTTGTAATAATATCATTTAAAAATGAATAAATTTGGAAAATGTGAATAAAGAAAATGGGACTGAAGACAGACACAGCAAGGGAAGATAGAGAAGCATTTTCAGTTCAAGGGTTCAACTAAAAGTCTGTCCCTGTCTGCCTGGCCTCTCCAGTGCCACTGCCTTCACATGTCTTGTTCATGTAAACAAATAAATTAAGTTCCTTCATCCAGTACCACAATAATCAGTTTAGCCAGCTTTATGTTTACTGTTATTCAGCCTCTGGATTGCAATGTCTGGAATGCATGGGCAGGAATTTTTCTTTACTTTATCTTAACACTAATGATAATCAATGCTTGCACTCAGTATTACCGGGATAGGCTTCAGAGCTACCATGACCCTGCTTAGGAAAAAGTGGTTACTGGAGATGGGAGAATGAATGACTTTTATATTTATGCCGCTATTCTAGTCTGCACATTAACTACTGGGGGGGCTTGGGAGGGTGTTGGGGCACATAGGAATTGGATGGGGAGAATATTAATGCTGCATCAGACTAGAGGTCTTAACTTGTAATTCCTGATCTCCGACGAGGAAATTCAAACTGAAATTCCTATTCCAGAACTCAGGGTGTTCTCCTTAACTACAAATTCTTCTGAGTTCAGCCAGTGATGTTAAATCAACATGGCTGCTCACAGCATGAACAGTAAACACAGTAGCACGTTTTACCTTTAAATGAGTTATTCTGTATACAATGCACGTACTGTATATTTGCTTTAGAACGATCAACATACAGACAATTTGCCTGTTAAATCTACAGTTTAAAAACACTGACTATACAGTTCAATGTTTTGAGGAGTGAAGTATACATCACTCATCCTATTTAGGCAGTGAACATGGAGGCATCCATGTTTTTTTGTAGTTTGAATGCATAGAGATCAAAAATTCTGTAATTCTGAGCTCTGACTTCTGCCTGGAGAGCTAAAGTTAAATGAAGTATATGGAATGCAAGAGCGGTGAGGGGTCATTATTTAGGCATGTGCAGATGTGTTGAGGATGGTGTTGTGGATGGAATTAATGCACGTAGGAATGAGGTGGGAACAGTGATAAGGTGGGTGGAGATACAGTAGGGGACTCTGTTGAGACACTGGGAAAAATGTGCAGACATGATAAAGACATTCAGAGATGAGCTTGGAGACAGTGTAAGGCCACACACCACATGTTTGTGTGTACCACTGTGTTCCAGAGACTAATTTTCTTATACCATATTAAACAAGAATGTAGACTTTAATTGAATGCAGCCATTTTTCTTACCTATTCATCCAGGATTTTGTACAAGATATACCATCTTCTTTTTATATTAGACCAAATGAAGGACATTGCAATAATGATGGTATTGTGTTGAACTGCAATAATGATAGTATTGTGTTGAACTCTTCAAAGAAAATGTGAGACAGAACAGATAAAACCTTATCAGGTCAAGATATGCTTCTCTTATGCTAAAGAAAAAGAAATTGGCTCCTTTTTTTGCTGTTCATGGTCAAGTGTGTGTATGTCGTCCTCAAGGAATAAACGCTGCTGCTCTTGCATATGTATGACCAGCTCTGTAGCTGTAAGCCCTCAGTCCACAGAGCCTTGAGTCGACCAAACCTCTGCTGTCACTGAATAATGTGCTCAACAGACTCACAGAGCTGTGTGTTTGTGTTTTTGTACATGCATGTGAATAAAAGGAGGAGAAACACACACACACACACACACATACATCCTTGTGCTTTTTCCATTGTCGTCTTACATGAGCAAGTAGGTTATTTTGCATTTCAGACAAAGAGCCCTGAATCCTCTCTCCCTTATTCTTTCTCTGTCCGAGCACAAGGACACTGCCATGTCAAGTCTTTGTGGCTAATTGGATTGCCCTTTCTTTTACACAGCCAAACAAGCTCATGAAATAAATAACTAATGTGGCCCTTGCAAGACTCATTAGTTTTGAGCAAATTTCTATTCATAACCTTTTTGTTTGTTTATTTCTTTTCTTTCCCACCTCTATCTCCTTTCTAAAAAAAAAAGTTGTCAGAAATACATGCAGCTGTAACTACAGAAAAACGATGTAGATTGTTGACTCACTTTTCAAGCCAGGGTTAAAATGGGTAAAGCATTCTCCCATAAACTCTGCCAAACAATAGCTGCTTTTGGTTCATTAGCTTCTGGAAGCTTATTGGCCATATGGCAGTAAGGCCTGCTTTCATTTAAATAATGCAGACACATTTATCTCCATTTCATGAATGCTGGGTTGAAGTGTGCATTTACTGAGCAAAACTGCACCATTCTGAATGCCTCTCCTGCTCTCTATATACAGTATCTGTCCCTTTTTTTGTCTTCCTGGTTCCCTACATCTCCTTCCTCATCACAAACTTAGCAAACAAATGCTTACCTTAATCATTCAAAATTTGTATGTATAATTTTAATAATTTGAACACCACATGGTCTCATAATTTGTAATCATGAGGCAATGTGGTTTTCCAGTGTCAGTGACAATATGTACTTGGGGTGTAACGGAATACATGGAATGGCGTAAAGGATCAGGATACAAAAAAAGGTAAATGTATTACATTAAAATTCCATTAAAGCAGAAAAAAGCTGTAATCAGATTATCAATACATCTAGTAATAAAAGGTATTATTTACAGGATTACAATTTGTGCATAAGGGCTGCAACAACTAATCAACAAAATCAATAAAAATTACTAATAAAAATAAATGCCAATTATTTCATTATTAGCTGAACTGCATTGTGAATCACACTGCACATGCGCTACATCATTTCATACAAAAAACATTTCAGTGACATGGTGGAGCAGAAACACGAGTAGAACAATCTAGCATTGGAGAGTTTCAGTGAACAAAACAGGCAGCTGATATTTATTTTCTTTATTTTAAATTAGTGTGTTCAAAATTTGAACAAATCATAGCTTGAAATACAGACACACAGCTGCAAAAAGTGTGGTAAGTGATTAAAAAAGTGATAAACAGTAAACAATGTATATTATCCCATCACCTTGAGTTAGTCTGAGCATCTCGTTTGATTGGCATGAGCACTTGATAATATTCTAATGTTGTGACAGATTATCTGATAGTCCTGAATGTCATTAATGTTGTAATTAATGAACTACTATTTAATTAAGGCTAGTTAAGAAAAAGTTCTGCTGTAGTGCTGATTAAAATCCTGCAAATAAATTTTTTAAATATTAGATCTTCTGTATGTAATATATTTTTAAAAATAAAACTAATTGAATAATCAAAGAAAAATAAGCGACAGATTCGATTATCAGAATAATTAGTAGTTGCAGCCCTAAGTAAGAACGATATACTACCAGTCACATGTGCACACTTCACAAGTCTCACATCACCGCGCTGGTCTCGAGTGAACCCATAGCTCATCTTACTGTCATAAATTAATTATCATGGCTTCTGGTGAAAAAAAAAACATTCACTGGGTGGAAATTTCATGATTTTTTTTTTCTTTAAATCAGAAAAGGGGAACAACATTATAGTACAGTGCAAGTTTTGCCTTTCAGCTGAGAAAATGTTGTCAACATCCACATATTTGGAATTAAGGTCATTCAAAAGTGACAAAGTAATCAGTTATATTACTTTAAATTTGTGGTAGTTAGATTAGGTTACTGACTAAATTGTTAGCAGGTAATTAGTAATTGTATCAGAATACAGTTTTAAGTAACCCTCCCAACCCTGACTATATTATATTTATATAATTCCACAGGAATTTTCCATAACAGTACAGCTCGGAAAATAGTGTTGTAAGTCAAATGATGCATTCACTTTATTGTAAGTGATTTGCTGCAGGAAATCTAACAAGGAACTAACTTGTTTTAAGACTAATTTACTGAAGTGTATTATTATTATTATTATTATTATTATTATGATTATTATTATTATTATATGACTTATCTGATAATATGATTCTCATTCTACTTCCAGTTCGCCGTAAGATGGTCGCACCGATGAGAGATATTGCTGAGACTTGCTTCTTGTTTGTATTCTCGTCCAACACATTTTATGGTAATATTGACCCTGTGTTAGCATACCTATGACAAATAAACAAAACTGAACTGAAACTGATAACTCATTTCACATAGTGGTTTGTACTTATTACAAAATAATTACAACAACAACAAAATGAAACCTGCATTTTCTAATTTTCTTTCTTTTTTCAGTTTCCTCTGGGGGCCTCTTTCTTTGCCATAATAGAGGCATTTGAAATATTTTATTGGAATTAGAAAGTTTGCAAGTCCTAGCATTCTTTTTTCTTTCATTAAAATGTATGCCATGTGGAGTCTGTCATGTATTATTTCTTTAATAGTAATGTCTTGGATAGAGAACAGTTAGTTATGTCAAATTCTTCAAGTTCCACTTTCATTTCCTACATCACACAGAAAAGCGCTTGGTGCAGTTTGCTTCCAGTAATTCCAGCTGATGAACATTCTCAACTCTAGTATAATTGATTGTGCTTCTTTGAGAGATTAATCATGGAAATGGCATCATAAGATATCAAATTAATCACTGGATGTGGATCGGTCATTAAAGTGTGGAAATGGGTGATGTATCACATTGTCACTATTAGGCCATAGTGAGAAATGGAACACTCATTCAGAATGGCCCTAGAGAAGATGTATGGATTATGTCAATTAAATATTTGGCAAACTCTTTTGCTGTGCTCTGTTGATCACTAAAAATGAAGAAATGTGATGAGTGACTGTGGATGAAGGGGTATTAATATTTATATTATGTCTGATGGTTGTGTATCACCTAGTAAGAGCACATTTGATTGCTAATACTAAGTATAGACATGGAATTTGCCTGATGCTGCCTGTCACAGGACAAAAGGTCAACATCATCAGCAGTGCACAGGAGACAGAATACACAATTCCCTGAATGTGTAGATACATAAAAATGAGCTGACTGTAGTGCTGATATGTAATTATGGAGCTCAAATGATTATATGTGCAAAGCTTAGGGGAAAAGAAAGCATGATGAAGGCATAAGGTATTCAGTGGATTACATGGATGAGTGGGAGTTGAGATGATTATGTGCATTTAAGTAAGGTTTCAGTAGCAAATCAAATTATTTTGGTAGGAAGAAGATGCTTCAGTAGATGCTGAGGCTTGAGTAGATGACATTGATTACATGACAGATTCTTGAGAAAAAATATTGCTTAAAACAAGATTTCAGTAATACATGAGATTGGCTGAGAAGTTATTAGATTAGGGAAGGTTACAATTCAGAGGATCTTTATTTGCCATGTACTGGCGTTGAACACTGATGTCAAGCGAGGAGTCCTAGGGTGCAGTCGGCTTTCCAGTTCATCCTAAAGGTATCAGGTAACAGGCCAATGCACCTACTGGCATGTTTTTGGGAGATGGCCACAAACTGCAGAACCCAAAAGAAACCCACATGAACATGGGTAGAATATTGGAAACTTCATAAAGACAGTAAGCAGAAATCAGAATTGACCCAGGGACCCTGGAGCTGTGAGCCACCAGCTATGCACCGTATCACCATACCACCCAGAAACTGGAATTCATAGAATAAAATCATTCCAGAGGTGTTTCGTGTTTCTAGTAATTACTACAAGATTGATTTCATATAAATTTCTAAACAGTTCTCACCACTACCTCTGTCTATAAACCTGAAAGCCATGCTTAAATACAGTCAGCTGCCTGCTTTTGTTTTGCACTTGCTGTTTGAAATGTGCGTATCCTGAAGAATGCAGTTTTTCTGCATTCTGAATCTCCATTAGCTCCATAGTGACACCAAATACATCTGACAACACTCCGACTAAATCTACTGTAAGTTAGAGTTTTAATAATTAGTTGCCTTTCTCTTGTTGCCTTGCATATACAGGAGATTAATATAGCTCTTTCAAGTGCATGTTCAACTCACAACTCACTTGTCAGAGTATCAGAGGAGCTGATACGTGTTTCCCTTTACACTAAACTAGGACTAGCTTTTCTAGCATCATTGTTTTTTCTATTTCTAATAATACCAAAAATAGAAACACTGAGTAAAATAAAACTATTTAACTGGGATGTGGTAGTACTAGAATGTGAATTCTACCAGTACCAGTACTAAAATGTGAATTAAAATGCCAGGCCAGACAATCACTGTTGGACCTTTGAGCAACTCTTAAATATACACATACTGTATTCTACCTTAGTTGAATAAAAGTATCTCCTAAATGCAAAAATGTAGAGATTTTAAATTGTGGCATAAAGAAGAACAATGAATGTCTGTGTGTTCCTTTGAGGGAATAATGTATATTTAAAGGTTAGTTGCTCCCCTGTGAATCTCAATATCTCTATTAGACAAAGGTCCATCAGCTCTGATTGTTTATTTTTATCCTCTACACAACACAGCAGCACTTTGGCTGTCTGAAATTCCAATCCGTGGCTATACAGAGAGACTTATCTAGATCAATGATGGCAGGAGAACCTTCTGGCCTTCCAGAACATTCCACATTTGTTAAATCCAAGTGTACCTTCCCTTTCACAGATTCAAAGGAGGAACATTTATTTCTTACCTTAATGAGGCCAGCCCTAGGTAATGGGGATCTCTCAGATTCATTAAGATTTCTCTGCAGCTGAGTTCCAACTTAATCAAAGTTTCAGGTACATATGCTTTTCATGGATTTCCAATAAAATACACAGAGCATGCAAGATAAGATGAAGATATACTGTATACCAATCTTCCCTCATCTCTCTCTCTCTCTCTCTCTCTCTCTCTCTCTTTCATACACACATGCACACACACACACACACACACACACACACACACACACACACACACACACACACATACACACACACACACACACATGCAGATGTACTTGTGTTGGATTTGTCTACAGCAAATGCTGAAATGATGGTGAGCAAAAGCAGTACTAGCAATATGGCAGAGAAGCAGTGTTATTTGAGATTTTCAAATGCTTTCTAGGAGTATGTCTAGATGGTGGACCAGTAGTGCAAGAAGCACCTTGACTATCCATCTATCTATTATACACTCAGTGACAAAAAAGTTAAACACCCACAAGGAATGGTCTTTGGATGTAATTTGGTACACTTGCAGACCAACGATGTGTAAGTAAATGATGCAATTTGCAACAACCTGGCACATATAGTCACCAGATACAGAGGATGCCTCATAGACACATTAGACAACATTACCAGCACTTGATGGAGTTTGATTTTGGTCACATTGTGGAATTGCATGAGGCTGGGTGGTCATGTTGTTTAATTGCCCGGCATGTGTGGTATACAGATGTCGCAGTGGCTGGATGTTGGAACCAATGGGCATGTGAGGGCACCCACATACATTGTGAAGGTTCCAGTCGCCCAAGACAGACCACACCAAGGGAGGATCGTCGTATTGTGCGCCAAGTATTACATAATTCTATGACATCTGTCCCTGCCATCTGGACACAGGTATTGGACTCTCTACAACACCCCATGTCATCCTGTCATGACCATCATGTGCACATATGGCAGCCATAAGGTATGACCTCAGGTCATCAAAAGGTAGTGATTTGGGGGACCCTGTTGGCACAGTGCTACTTCAGTGACATCCTGTTTCCACAAGTCTTACCCCTCCTGAGACAGCACCCTGGTAAAGTCTTTCAACAAGACAATGTCTGTTCACACACAGCATGTGTCTATGGACTGCCTACATCATGCTGAAGTCCTCCCATGGCCAGCCAGGTCCCCCAATCTCGGACATCATCTCAGACCCAGTGCCAATCGGCAGGATATTGAGATTCAGTTACAACAGCTGTGGGCCATCTTGCTGCAGGAGCGGATACAATAGCTATACAAGTCCTTTCTGCACTGTATCACCGCATGTATCCAGGCCCGGGGGATGCCAAACAGTGTGCCTATACTGCCAACTCTGTTGTCCTTTTTATCTGATATAGTAATCATTATGATACAGTCACATGACCTTTCACCACATGCAGGTTCATTTCATTTCCACCACTCCGTCTGGGTGCTTAACTTTTTTTGTCACTGAGTATACATACCACTTATCTGTTAAGGGTGGCAGGGAACTGGAACCAATAGTGGAACCAATGGCGAGAGTCAGGGTACATCCTGGGCAGGGTGCCAATATATTGATGGACTAACACAGAGATAAATAACCATTAAACATTAAACAACATAAATGAGATTAATGATAGCAACACATTGGAGTGATATTCATAAGATTAATTTGCAAAATAAATAAGTAAAGCTAAAGGGATTATTGAGTATCACATAATAGAGTTTCCTTGAGGCAAAAAAAGTTACTGAACTTGTGTTTTTAAAGCTATGAGGATGATTTTGAGACTCAAAGGCCACATCTATTTAAATTAACCTTGAAACATTTTCAAAATTGGACCACAAGTCCATGATGATTAAATTCCCAGATATCTGAGATCTACATTAAACCAGATTTGTAATGTTGGCTTATGTGTAAGATGTGAACACATTCTATGTGCTGAAAGAAAGTGAACTTTATTTACTTATTTATTTATTTATTTATTGGTGTTTAGATATCCAAGTTGCTTGTGTTAAAAAATGTTAATTCTGTTTTGTTAGAGTGTTACAGAATGCCACTGTGGTGTGCTGATTTGGGATCCTGTTTTGTAACTAATGTTTCTATGAACTGGTCATAAATGTGATTTTCCATCAGCACTTCTGCTATGAATCATGAATAATGACCACAATCTTCTTTAATCTTCTTTTATTATGAGCTGATTTGGCCCTGGTCACTGAGTCAGAAGAAACAGTATCACCCTTTTGCATTATAAATAAATTATAAATAGACTCAAAACAGGTTTCTCATTGTCTTTCTGACTTCTGTGGGAAGAGAACTTATATTATGCTAACCATTATTTATTCATTTATTGCTAAAGAAGTAGCATTTGGTCGACATTTTTATTAAAAATTAATTATAAAGAAGCATAATAATTTTCCACTAACTGACTAGATACAAGTGCAACATAGCTTCAGATAAATAGACTAACGCTCCGTAGATATATATGCTAAAGCTCTGCTGCATCACTTTTTTGTTGTAGTGATTTTTTTTTGTAGAGAAGCAAGGGCTAAATCCCACTCTTAGCAGGTAGTCAAAGGGCATTGTGGGTAATGTAGAAAACCAAAGTGAAAATAAAAATAGAAAGTAGTTCAGAAACCTTTAATTAAATGTCAATTAATTAGTTTGTTATAAAATAAGCATTGAACTACCCTGAAGTTCACATGCTAATTATAAAGATTAATATGCAAGGTTTTAAGTAAATGTGAGGTCAGAACTGACACCTATTGTGTTGACACCTATCGTAACTTTGTATCATGCAGTGCTATGAGCTCCTACCTCAATGTTTCAATGTACTTAATAAAATAAAGTTCACAATACTTTACTTACAGTATAATGAGGTTTCATTTAAAATATTAATCACTTTACCCAAAGCACTTGTTAATGACATTTTAAATGTCCACAATAATTACATAAGTAATCCTTAATAAATATTAAAGGTGCATTAGGCTACAGGGCATAATGATAAATATCAAACTTATGTTGCAGGTTGATTAATAGTTATCAAAGAACTTAATTACAGTATTCTTAGAGTGTATTTCCACGCCTGCAATGCTTACGGTTCTGTTCACACATGGCTGACCTGACACCAGTGCTGTGGTTTAGCTGGGCTGACTTGGTGTGAAGCTCGTCATGGCTCTGAAGGGCAAAGTTCATGCCTATGGTGGTGATGGTTCTGCAAGTGTGTTCTGCAAGCTTTTATAGGAATCAGCTTTGAAATTACTATTCATTTTGTTGTTGCTGTTATGTTGTCTAGATTTATGACTTGGTGACTTTATACTCACAACACTTCTTTAATGTCAAGGAAACTGTGGTTACTGCAGGAGTTAATTACATCTTATTGCATGCTGCTTTCATCTTCTGCTTTTTTTGCTCTGCTCTGGATGGATACTGATTTGCTGACATTTATGGATCAAAACCTGGACAGTTGAAATGAAGTGAGGAGTATGCTCATGAAATGTCACTATACTAGCTGGAATGTCAGTGTCTCTTCTCAGTTTCAGTGTAATGTGATGTATTCATTGACTCAGGATATTTTAGGAACTTTATGTGAAATCAGAAATTAAGTTACATAGAAAGTAAACCATTTAGGGATAAATATATAAATATATAAATATTAAGCCAAGGCCATAATTTGGGTGAAGATTTACAAACAATATGTTTAATATGTAAAACAATATATTTAGTGGGTACAGCACATAGGTTCCTCCCTGGCCAAGTAGTGACCTTAGGCATTCACCTATATGACCTAATGGATGAGCTGGCCCCATTGGCACTTAAAAAAAGAAAAAATTAAAGAACTGAAAGCACAACCATAATCATAAATGTATGTCAAATGTATAATCACATGTATACACTTTTCAAGGACAGCATTAATAATGCAAATTTATAGTTTAGCACCATGATAAAGTCAGTGGAACCAAAAATAAAATATTCAAATGACTATACTGACCTTATAACTGGCACAACAATGTCTATGATCTCCACACATCACTTCAAAGGTGGATTTATTGAAAAGCCAAACAGGTCGGTCGATGGCCTTCTTATAAACAAATACTTCTGAATATTTATTATGCCACTTTTGTAAAAGATGAAGAAAATCAGATTGCAGGTCTCTATTTCTGCACCTATTTCAGTGTGTGAACCCAGGCAGTGACAGCAGGCAGTTCTGCCTCACTGACCAAATGAAAAGGACCCATCTGTACACACTCCTCTAAACGTATGGAGCTGAGTCCTCCAAACCCAAGGTTAAACACTCTCCAAACAAAGAGTTTTGGTGGGTGGTGAAGTTCACAACACCTGGCAACTGTTGACAAACCTCACAGGTCATTTTTGGTCAATGTGATGCATCTAATAAAATAAATGAATAAAAATAAAAATATCAGGTAAGCAAAAAACTCAATATGCATTAAAAAATGTGCGAAAGGTCAGTGATTAATATAAATTGAATGACACAGAGCTCTTCGGTCATGCTCTGTAAAGAGTTTATTTTCCCCTTTGGCATTGTTTCTCACTATAATTACTGTAAAATACAACAATTATGATACATTACACTGTCTAGACCTGCAATTAAAACAAGAACTAGAGACAGGTCAGGTGACAATTTTTAAGGAAAGCTGATGGCTCTGTTATTCTGTCAAGGCTAATCACCTCTATCCTATGAAGAAGAAATTTTATCCTGATGGGAGTGGTTTCTTCCATGAGGACCCCGCCCCCATCCACAGGGACAAGGGCTCACTGAATGGGTTACTGTGTATGAAAATGATGTAAATTATATGCTGTGGCCTTCACAGTCACTAGATTCAACCTAAGTGAACACCTGTGGGAGATTTTAGAGTATCATGTTGGACAGCCAAGATGCATTAAAGCTGTTCTAGTAGCTTGTGTTGACCTCAACACCTTACTAAAACACTTTGAGTTGTTTTTTTTTCCTTTAATTTCTCACTTACCTGTATAATTAATACTTTGTTTTTTAAAAATGCTAAATGTCAAATTCTTACTTTGTATTTTTATTAATAGAACTGAATGGGCATAAGCCACAACATACTAATTATGACTTATCACATTATAAGCAAACAACTGTTTAAAGTTTTGAAAAATGAGTCTCTTGAAGCATAATAATAAAAACTGCCACGCCTGTTTTCAACAAATGCTATTTACTGTGGGTGAATTGTGGGAAGCCGGGAGCCCATCTGTTGCAACACTAAAAGAAGGGGTTCAACAACATAACATTTCACGCATTTACAGTTTCATATGTAGGAGAATAAAGAATTTTAAGAGTGGACCTGTGTGTGTGTGTGTGTGTGTGTGTGTGTGTGTGTGTGTGTGTGTGTGTGTGTGTGTGTGTGAAGTGCAATTTTGACTCTTTGCATCCTGACATTGATAATCCTGACTATTATGTAAATATTGTGATTGCTTTTATAATCTTATTTTTAATAGATTTGGATGGAGTCTCACAGTTGAGTATAAAATAGTTGCTTCTGTGCAACTAAATGATGTGTCATAAAAGCTTTTAGTATTATTTAACCTTTAGTAGCCACACTTGAGTGGCTTATTGTCATTTGTTACAATTAAAATAAGTAATCTTTTTCTTATTCAAATAGTATTTGATTTAAGTAGCCTTTTTATGTTAATGTGGAAAGACATAATACTGAACATCCACAAAATTGGGTTGTGAAAAATGGAGGACTCATAGTGCTAAGAAGGGGTGCAACACATGCATTTTTGGACCAAAACAGTTTGTAATATCCTTGCATGCTCATACTTTCATTGAAAGTTTACCTTTTATACTGCTCTAAACACATCAGAGAGTAATCTTAGCGACCTACAAATATAGCTAAATGTTGACATTAAACAGCAAATTACACTTACAGTGACAGAAAAATAAGTGTACATCTAATGGTCTATAGGTGGACTATAGTGTTGTAAAACTCAAGTCCAGTCTTGGTCTCGAGACCACCTTTTAACTTACTCAGTCTTGTCTCGGAATTGAAACCAATTCTTCTCGATCTTGACTCGACTAGAGCAGCATGTGTTAAACTTGCATGTGTTCAATTATAGAGGGAGACCTTGAGACCTTTTTTTTTTTGTTTCCCATCACCGTGACAGTGATTAACTTTTCTATGGTTGCACTCACACTAGGTTCAATTGCCTTGTACAGCACCCGGGAGTGAGTTTACCCCCTCCCCACTGATCTGGGCTCCCACTGCGCTTGACATTCCGCTCCCAGGGGTGCTTATGTCATCATGATGCACCTTTTACCATCATGGAGACCGGTTTAACATTGTGGATTATTTTGGGTGGGTTATATTCTGATCCGTTCCCAGGGGCACCTCTCCCAAGCAGCCAAAAACCAATAAAATCAATCCATTAATTATCACTGCATTACATGGTGTGCAGTGCATCGCAGAGGAAAAAAAAAAAACAGTGTGTAATTGTGTACATTTATGTTGAGAGCTATATAATGCCATTAAATATCACACTTTTGTGAATATGAAATCCTCGTATTTTGCAATTATTAACATGCTGTAATGTGAGCT
The DNA here is from genome assembly GCA_030068235.1 of Notoglanidium macrostoma. NCBI lineage: Eukaryota > Metazoa > Chordata > Actinopteri > Siluriformes > Auchenoglanididae > Notoglanidium > Notoglanidium macrostoma. Next base: position 21,233 of record JAQQZR010007394.1, read on the forward strand.
GTTAAAGGAGAGCAATATCAATCACAAAGACTTTTACAACATATTCAGTGTTGGGATACTTTTTGACCTCATAAAATGTTCAGGTTGACCTCAGCTGAGCACCTTTTGACCTTTGACAGAATACAAGAGTCCATATGAAGAGGGTAGACATTTTATGTCACATTTTTATTTCAACTCCCTGTAGAAAGCTGGAGATACAGAGTGTACCAAACCGACCCATTGCCAACAAGCCCTACTCTCCCCTACAGAAATATCACTTTTGATATTAACAGGGTTGATGATAAATAAGTGTAATTAAATCCATGGTCTTGAAAACTGACTTTTTTTCTTTAGGTTTTGCTCTTACCTCCTCCAAAGACTCTGTTTCAACCACACCAAAATCCCAGAGTCTTGGTCTTTACTCAGACTTGACTCTTTATGGTCTTGGTCTTTACTCGGATTCAATATAGGTAGACTCATACCCATCACTAGCTGACATCTGAGACTGAGACTAGTTTATACTTTGTTTGAAATATACTTTGTTTGAAATGACTCTCTACAGAATAAAATTAAATAAAGTACCTAGAAGCCCTCAGAATTATATAAAAATAAAACAAAGGAAAAATTGATTAACAGATCATTTTCACCCTCTCAGTGTGAATTTAACTTTTGCAGCATTTTAAAAAATTGAGTTTTCTCAGTTGTGTTTCTATGAGTCTTACACATTTTGATTTTTTGCATTTTCTTCTTCATCTTCTAATGCAAATTTTCTCCAAATCTGCACATTTAAATAGAGAGTTTTGGTGGACAGCAATTTTCCATCATGCCACAGTTGGATTTTCAATAAGATTTAGCATGAGTTTTGACTCTGCCATTCCAAAACACAAAACTTTCTTTTTTTTCTAAGACATTCCTTTGTAGTTTTAAATCCAGATTGAACAAACACTCAGTTTGGCATTATGTTTAAAACTTTGCCAATATCTTCTTAACTGTCTCCTTCCTTTTTCTCCTAACAACTACTTAAATCATCACAGGCAGCTCCTTGGTCTTCATGACAGCAGGACTGATCTGATCTGCCATTTTTAGCTGTCAGACCATGTTACCATGTTACATGTGTACCATGTTCAACATATTTAGTGTAAGCTCTTGAAAATTCAAAACTAGTGCAAATTTATAGTGTTAAAGGAAGAGGGTGAAAACTTATAAATGATTAATTTTTAAAGTAAATAATTAAATCTAAATAATTTATTTAATTTTATTTCTGTAGAGTGGTTTCTTTAAAATTAGCAGGAATAAAATCCCATTCTAATATGCTTAAATACAGCAAAAAGAGAAATAATCACTGGCAGTAAATACTTTCTGGAAGCACTGTACATGACAGCCAGAGACAGAGTAAGTATATGAATGCATGAATGAGAGAAACAAATACAAAAGACAAATATCAGCAAAAAGGCACATGCTTCTACATTTACATTTACAGCATTTCGCAGATGCCTTTATCCAAAGCAACTTACATAAGTGCTTTGAAGTCTCAATAAATAAATATCAATAAATGTATTCTGATGCTGGTTCACTAGGACCTGGGCTAAGAATTATGTCATGCTAAAAACTCTGTTGGTAAGTAATACAGAAAGTTTTTTTTTTAAAGTGAAGAATAAATAAAGTGCTAGTCCATGTACCTTTGAAAGAGGTAGGTCTTTAGTTGTCGTTTGAAGACCCCCAGTGACTCAGCTGTTCAGACATCTAGGGGAAGTTCATTGCACCACCTAGGTGCCAAAACAGAGAAGAGTTTAGATGCATGTCGTCCTTGTACCTTGAGAGATGGTGGAACCAATTGAGCAGTGCTGGAGTATTGGAGGGAGTGTGGTGCAGTGCTTTGAGGTAGGAGGGTGCTGGTCCATTTTTGGCTTTGTAGGCAAGCGCCAGTGTTTTGAATCTAATGTGGAAAGCTACATGAAGCCAGTGGAGGGAGCATAGCAATTGGGTGGTGTGGGAGAACATGGGATGGTTGAAAACGAGTCATGCAGCTGCATTCTGGATCAGCTGCAGAGGTCAAATAGCGCTCAGAGGCAGACCTGCTAAGAAAGCATTACAGTAGTCTTGTCTTGCTATGACAAGGGACTGGACAAGTACCTAAGTGGCATGTGTCGAAAGAAATAGATGGATCCTTTTGATCTTGAAGAGGAGAAATCAACATGAGTGAGAAAGATTAGCAATATAAGAGGAAAGGACTGTCCATAATTACCCCAAGGTTATATGCAGTGTCTGAAGGGAGACCAAAGAGTTATCCAGGGAGACCAAAGATTATGATGTGGGGATGGATCAGCTGGGATGAATAGCAATTTAGTTTTGCTGGAGTTGAGTTTCAGCTGATAAGCTGCCATCCATGATGAAGTATCTGCCAGATATACAGAGATCCGGGTGGAAGCATAAGTGTCTGAGGGAGGGAAGGAGAGGATTTGGTGAGTGTCGTCTGCATAGCAGTGGTATGAGAACCCATGTGAGCTTATCTCTCTTATGGCCAAGTACCTTCTCTAATGTGGAGTACAGCTGGATACATTAATGATGTTTAACGGTGTGTTTGGCTCATTTTTATTATGTTGTCTTTCTGAAGCTACATCAACACACAGATCTACACACAAATCCAAAACCTGAACCTCATATGAATGACATTAGTACTTAGAAACTATCTGAAAGGATGCATGAAACAGATTTTGCTTTGTAATGTACTCAAAGAAGTCTATAAACCTACATTTATATAAAAAACTTAAACACATCTAATATGCTTACTTTGAAATATTTGTGATGTGCTGAGTTATTTCTATTAGAAATTAGCAGTTGTCTGCCATGCTGAGATCACAGGGGGACTTTGCTAGCACAGATACAATGAGTTTAAAAAAATCAAAGATTTCAGATATACAGGATAGCAGGCCTTTTTTGTCTCTTTTTCTCTGTAATTTTCCATCAATATTCACTGTCATATTAATGAAAAATACAGGATGGAAGTAGGTTGAGATCATTAGGTTGAGATGAGGCAATACCACTGGCTTCACTATCAGCAAGTAGCATGAGCCAAAATGGACACAAACCAACATGATCATGAAAGGAGTTTAAACAAAAAAAAGGCAAGTCAGAATGTCATTACAAAATAAATCTTGAGATAACTGTTAATTACAGAGATTAATATACAAATCATTCAGGATTTTTCTTAACATTTGTGTACAGTATTTCTGAAATGCCACTAGTGCTATCACAATCAAAAGGACATGAGAGAGAAAGTGAGGAAGGGAAAGAGAGTCAGTGAAAAATTAAGCAGACTGCAGAGATAATCATTCTTATGAACTGTTTCCATATTCTGTGTAAAGCCTGTGTGTGGTGTCCGTGACAAGTTCTCCGGTCTGCCTCATGCTGGGCTGTCTCAGTAGGTATTGCAGTGGCTAATGGAGACTGTCAGAGAACATGCTCTTCTTTTATATAGTTTTGCTTTGAAATGAACCTCTGTATTAAATATACGCTGTCAAGTGAAACACGACTTTACTGAACACTCTTGATTAAAAAGAAAAGTAATGATTAACTCTTGTTAAAGATAACATGCAGAGAACAGTACTAGAACTTGGAAAGGACAGAATAATAGTAGTAGTGCATTTTTTCCACTTAGCAATTGAAATCTTCATTCTGATTGAAGGTATTGATTATCAGCTATATGAGCAGTTCTGTAATGCTGTATACAGGATGCTACACATAATCTAAGGCTAATAATAAATGGATTTTTAAAATATTATTCAACCAAGAAAATGTTTGTCAGTTGATTGGGTCAAGTGTTCTGTAAGGACTTCTGTATTTAACATTTACACTGTAAAAACAATTATGTGAACTTATTTCTTCTCTTTAACTCCAATTGTCATGACAAGTTTTGAATATTGAACTTTTTCAAAAATTAAACTTTGACTAATCCATTGTCTTAAATACTTGTGAGTTTTGTCTATGTTGTCAATGTTCATTAAAGTCATGTCTGTAAGTTATAAGTTTAAAAAGGGAAAGGGGGAGGAGGGGGGCATAGCCGAGGAAATACCAGGAAACAGAGAGAAGTTGCTGCCATTTTGTGTTAGACAGAACTATTACTATAAAACTGTGTTGCCATTACCATGGTGCTAACCAGGTTTCCAGGGAGGAAACTATTACTATTACTATTACCAAGGAGGATACATACTATTACATCGACAGCTAAAATATTGCCACTGTTTAGAAAACAACGATAAGGTACTTCCTGCGGTGGAGAGACACACCTGACTATGGACAAATTGAACTCGGAGTTCTCAGGGAAGAAACAACAAATTATCATAAATATCTTGAATAACTTAACCTTTGTTTCAACTCAAAAAGTTATCTTCAATTTGAGTTTACTCACATATTTAAGGCAGCAGGTAAACTTTCATTTCTAAGTTTAACCAACCTGAAATTTCTTACAGTGTATGGAATAAGTCCCCACTCAGAGGTAAAGCTGTTAACGTAAAGCTTAACCTTTCTGCCTTGAGAAAGTCTTCAGACTTTTTTGAGGTCAATTTTTATTGAATAGTGTTTCATAATAGCGTAGCAGTGTTTTCATTTTCTCTTTATTGTAATTAATCTTTCCAGGGCATTTTCTTGTTCTTAGTGTTTTAACTTAGAATAACTTTGATTTGCTAGTATCATTAATATTAAAATGTATAAAAGAACATCTAATACCCAGTTACTGACTGACATAAAATCACTGGCATAATAACATAAACAAAAACACCCACTCGAACAAATTTTACATTAAATTACATTATGATAAAATAACATAAATTTAAAGTTTACATTTTTTAACCAGTGACTGGTAAAATTCAAATCCACCTTTCACCCTCCAACTCCAACCTAAGATTCATTAAAAAAAAATCATTTAAAGAAATGTCAGAATTCCAACTGTTATTCCATCTCTTGGTCAGGTTTCCTTTGCAAAATAAACCATATCTGTCACATCAGCACTGGAGGGTGCTCATGTGCTTGGTACTTTTTGATGGCATTCCACTGAACTACATATCAAAGTCTTCTAGTTTCAGTTTATCTGTAATTTCTGTATGCATTATATAAGGACTTTGGTTTGTTCTGTTGCTTGCAAAGCATTACCTTAAATTCTAGTTCATGCCTAGACTCATGTTTCTTATTTTTGTGTTCTTTCCATAGCCATAGTTTTTGTGAATCACATTTGCCAAGTGTTTTTGTCACATGCCTGTTTTTTTTTTTTGAGTTTACCTTTGCCTAGTGTTTTTGGACTTTGTATGCCTGATTTAATTCCCTGCACTTACATCCTTTGCAGTCTTCTTACCTGACAATATCGCAATGAGATTATCTTGGTAAAATAAGGTCAAAATGCATATAATAAAATTCCTCTTATAGGTGGAAAGATTCATTTCTATAACAATGCTACTTGAGCAGAATATATATTAAATATGATGTTTCTGTGGCCCAGTTTAGTCTCAGTCTCAAAAGGTTTAATTCTGATTGGCTCTTGAATACCATGACACAGCAAACTTTTTATAGTTAGATCTAATCACTGGACTGAAAAAGATTCAGTAAGTGAGATAATCTTGTGTGTTTGTAGGTGGGCTATGTTTTAGAACAAACAAGATTCATTCTTTTATGGTCAAGCATGATCATTGGTTAAATGATAATTTCTCTAGGATACCAATTGTTGATCCATACTCTGCCCTGTGGGTTATGTAGTGCACTTAAACAATTCACACTTAAAGGACAACCTTGAAATATGAAAGCATACTTCTTAAGAGGATTTCTGTTATTGCACATTATCAAATTGCCCCCAACTGTGAAAGCAGACGGTCTTTGGAGATTCCATTGACAAATTATACTAGACTTTGTGGTAGATCAACAGTTAAGTTACACTGCACAACAATTTTTTTGAAAAGTCTTGCTTCCTGAATAGTTTTTGCTGATTGTGACAGGTACCTACTGGGTATGCACAAATACAGCTTTGGTTTTACTGCATCATGTAGGAACTCTGAGAAGTAGACATTTATATGTTTACTGACAATAACGTATTTAGTCACATTTATGTTTCACATAAGCTATTAAATTCAACAGAA
>JAQQZR010007437.1:0-27291 GCA_030068235.1 Notoglanidium macrostoma
GCATCATCACAGTTCTAGGTGTATGTTGAGGCAGTTTATATGGTGCCAAATTTAACAGGAGCAAGTGGTTTCCAAGTGATGACTCCAACCAGGAGTAGGACAAGGGAATGGGTGAGGCAGGCCCGGAAAGCAGAAAGGGTCAGGATCACTGGATTCTCAGGAGTAGCATGTGCAGCTTGACAGACAGACAGAGAGAGAGAGAGGGAGAGAGAAGATAAAAAGCAGATTGTTAGGTATGGTCCTGGTCACCTAACGGTAAGAAACAGAGTATATCATGTGTTGAGTGTAAGCAGGAACTCCGGCAAGGCTAGCTATGACAGCCTAATTTAAAGGGAGAGCCAGAAAGTAACACAGACATGAGGGGCTGGATATAAATCAGCCAGCCACTCCACAGTCAACAAACCTGAGTGTACATGCAAGAGTGGGAGCCGACAGCATCCAAAAGTCCCAGTTTACCAAAACATTCAATGCCTGAGAACCTCTCAGATCACTCCTTTTCCTAGTAGGTTATTAACAAAAGGCTTGGCTAAACATGTATGTTTTCAGCCTAGATTTGAACATTGAGACTGTTTCTGAGTCACGAACAGTAATTGGAAGGCTGTTCCATAATTGAGGGGCTTTGTAAGAGAAAGCTCTTCCCCCTGCTGTAGCCTTCACTATTCGAGGTACTAATAAATAGCCTGCACCTTTTGATCTAAGTAGGCGTGGGGGGTCACAAAAGACCAGAAGTTTGCTCAGGCACTGAGGTGGGAGACCATGCAGTAGTATTTTATAATCTGTGTGAAATTTGATTTGTGAGCCAGTGCAGTGTAGATAAGATAGGAGTGATGTGCTCATAATTTCTTGTTCTAGTAAAGACCCTTGCTGCTGCATTTTGGACTAATTGGAGCTTGTTTATGCTTCTACTGGAATATCCAAAAAGTAAGGCATTACAATAATCTGACCTAGAGGTAAAAAAAGCATGAACTAGTTTTTCTGCGTCATGCAGTGACATCATATTTCTTATCTTAGCAATATTTCTGAGATGAAAGAAGGCTGTCCTAGTGATATTATCTACTTGAGCTTCAAATGGAAGTCAATAATAACACAAGTCTCTTCTTTGACATATGGTGAAGCAGAAAGGCCATCCAGAGTTACTAAGTAGTTGGAAAACTTACTTCTAGCTACATGTGGTCCTAGTACTAGTACTTTTGTCTTATCAAAATTAAGTAGAAGGAAGTTATTTAGCATCCATTGTCTAATGGCCTTTACACATTCCTCAATTTTATTAACCTTGTGTCTCTTGTCTGGCTTTGCTGAAACATACAATTGTGTGTCATCAGCATAGTTGTAACGATCAGTCAAATAAGACCTGAACCAGGAGAAGACTGTTCCCTTAACTCCCACAACCTTTTCCAATCTATCAAGGAGAATAGTATGATCAATGGTGTCAAAAGCTGCACTAAGGTCAAGTAACACAAGCAGGGAGACACAACCCTGATCAGAGGCCAGTAGTAGGTCATTCACCACTTTAACTAGTGCTGTCTCTGTGCTGTGGTGAGGTCTAAATCCTGACTGATACATTTCATGAATGCTATTCCTATGTAGGCATGAGCATAACTGATGTGCTACAGCCTTTTCTAGAATCTTGGAAATTAAAAGGGAGGTTTGATATCGGCCTATATTTGGACAACTGACTGGGGTCGAGATCAGGTTTTTTAATCAGGGGTTCAATAACTGCCAAGTTAAAGGAATTAGGTACATAGCCAATGCTAAGGGAAGAGTTGATTATTTTTAGGATAGGTTCAATTACTTCTGGTACTATCTCTTTGAGGAAACATGTAGGTAAAGTATCTAATAGACAGGTTGAAGATTTTGAGGAGGAAATTAGTGAGATTAATTCATTCTCTTGAAGGAGTGTAAAACATTCTAATAGCTGATCCAATATAATTATATTGTTGTCTACTGAGTTGCTAACCAGATTGTATGGATTTAAATTCATAGTTTGTATATTTTGTCTGATATTGTCAATCTTGTTATTGAAAAAAGTAATGAAGTCATTGCTACTGCATGTTGATGGTATGGATGTTTCTGTGTCGTTCTTATTCCTAGTTAATTTTGCTATAGTATTAAATAAGAATCTAGGATTATTTTTGTTATATTCTATTAGATTGGAGAAATACATTGATTGAGCATCACTAAAGGCTTTCGTATAGCTCAGTAGGCTGCCCTCCCATGCTAATTTGAATACTACCAATTTAGTTTGACGCCACTTACGTTCTAATTTGTAAGTGGTCTTTTTTAAAGGAGTGCGTGTCTTCATTATACCTGGGTGCTAATTTTTTCTCTCTAATTATTTTCCTTTTAAGTGGGGCTTTATCCAGTGTATAGCAAAATGTTGACTCTGAGCATTTAGTTGCCTGATCAAGTTCTGTGGAGTCCGATGATGATGCAATTAAACTTGATAGTTCAGGGAGATCATTGATAAAACTCAGTGCAGTAGCTGAAGTGAATGTTCGTTTGTAACAATAGCGTGGAAAGGTGCATATATTATAACTAAGACACATTTTAAAAGAGAGGAGACAATGATCTGAGATGGTTTCAGACTGTTGAACTGCGTCAATATTTTCAATACTTAATCCAAAAGTCATTATTGGATCCAGGGTATGACCACTGTCATGAGTGGGTCCTATTACGTTCTGATCAACTACTACTGAATCTAGAATGGACACGAATGCTGTCCTCAGAGGATCTTCTGGGTCATCGAAATGAATGTTTGGTGTAATTGTTTGAGATTAAATCTGCGAATTCACAGAGGAATTCAGAATATGGCCCTGGGGGTCTGTAAATAATAATTAGTGGAAACGAGTGGATGGACTTATTTTTAGTGGCTACATATGATATATTACTATAGAGAATCTCAAAACATTAAAATTATGTCCAGGTTTTTGTGTGATGCCTAGTTTATCATCATAAACAACTGCAACATCTCCTCCTCTGCCAGTTAGACAAGGCTGATGTATATAACTATAGCCGGGAGTACTAGCTTCATTTAATGCTACATACTAATTTGGTTTGATCCATGTTTCTGTTAAACTGTTGATCAGTAATAATTTTATTAACAATAAGTGCTTTAGATGTAAGAGATCTAACATTTAATAGTCCTAGCTTTAGATCAGTGGTGCTGGCTGTGGATTCAGTATAATCCAGATTTATTTTAATTTGGTTATTAGAACAATTTTAATTTTATTAAATTAAATTATTTATTTATTATTATTTAATTATTTCATTTAATTTTAATTTGGTTATTTTCTGAGCATTTCTACATTTTTGTTTAACTCGGGGAACAGAAACAGTCTCAATATGGAGGAACCTGAGTGATGACTCTGTGCACCTAGCAGATAGTTGGTTTAGCCTGCTTGTCTGCTCCCTGGCCTTGAATCTGGATTGTCACAGATTAACTAGGCCTGTCATGAGAGCACCATCTGGACAGCCAGCAGTTTAGTGACCATAACCTGTTGTAAGCTACATCGCCACGCCGCATTGGGATGGGGCCAGAGCATCGGACTGCTGCATCGGACATCGCCTTCACTAATTTAATCGCCTCTACAAAGTTACACTTTGTAACCTCTGACTGACGAAGGCATATATCGTTACCTCCTACATAAATATCTATCTTAGAAAACCTGTGCTTGCCTAGGAGACTGGATGCGCACCTCTAATGTTGCAATATTCTCCATCAGTGTGCTAACTATTAAATACTTATCACAAGTAAAATTATTACTAGTGACAGAGGAAGAATGACTAAACATCCTGCACTCCACACACTGAACAAGCTGAATGTTTGCCATAGTAAATGTTTAACATACCTTAAAATATAAAATAACCCAAAATTACTGATGAAAAAACAGAAAAAACACGTATAGCATAAACGCCAACGGCAGCAAGAACTCCTGGCAAATGATATGAAAACAGGAAATTCACAACAGAAAAACATCAGTGATCATACATACTGTTGTATTTTTGACACTGAACACCAACACACTCAATAACAGAATAAAAACTTCACAAAGACTTTACTTGTGGCTTCAGTCCATAATGGTACAACATGTGCGTACTTGTTCCTCTCTATTCACTACTAGAGGTATCAATACGCTGCCTAACAGAACCCGTGGAGTAGCAACACCCAACATAAAATAGTTCCTTTATACACAACATTTCCTTCCTTCCAGCATTGAAGTACATAACAACAAAAACTGAAATGCATTAACAACATGCCTTCTTGAAACTATATTGAACTAAGCACAATACTTTTCTCATGAAGGGTTACACCAATAAACATAATTTTTTATTATTATTATTATTTTAACTAAAGATCGAGTCTTTGTGGTGGGTGCCTCACACGGTGCCGCACTACGGAGTCTGGGCCAGGTGCAGACAGGGGAGGTGCAGTCTCAGGAGCAGTTGTGTTGACCCCAGCCTGAGGTATTTCTGATAATAAGGGAAGGAATTCCTCCAACCTTTCTGGACTATCCACATTGCTGACTGTACTGTTGTTGGTGGAACGTTGGATGGTGGCATCAAGCAACTGATCCACATGCCTGTGCCAGATCAAACCAGGTGACACCTTTACAGTGTAGGACAGGGGGCCTGTTTTGGAGACTATTTTACCTGGTTGCCATTTCTGGTTTACCTGTCGATAGTCTTGGTCAAGCACCTTCTGCCCAGCTTTAAAGGTTCTCAGCGACGACTGCCTTTTTAGTTGGTTGCTTTGTCTCTTCAACACGTCTCTATGCAGATCAGGCTTTAGAAGATCCAGGCATGACCTCAGGAGCCTCCCTAGAATCAGAACTGTGGTGGAATGGTCAGTGTTGCGATAAGACAGTAGGAAGTTTGCTATTTTGTCTGATAAGGGTGTTTTTGTGTTCGCCATCGCCTTTAGGGAATGTTTGAATGTTTGAACAAATTGCTCCGCGAGACCATTCGTTGAAGGAGGATGTGGCACAGTGGTTATGTGTTTGATGCCATTCCTTTTGATAAACGACTGGAACACTTCGGATGTGAACTGACTCCCATTATCGCTCACCAACTGCTGTGGTAGTCCTGTATAAGCAAACAGAGCATGAAGAACATCTATAGTCTTTGGTGATGTTGCACTCTTTACTGTGAAAACTTCAGGCCACTTAGAATAAGCATCGACTACCACCAGAAACATCCTGTCAAGGAAAGGACCAGCATAGTTAACATGAACTCTCTGCCAAATGGTAGTTGGCCATTCTCAGGTGTGTAGAGGGGCTGCTTGTGGCTCACACAGGGTTTGTTGGCATCCTAAAAATGACTTGGCAAGATCTTCTATTTTGTGGTCAATGCCAGGCCACCACACATAGCTTCTGGCCAAGCTTTTCATTTTAACAACACCTAAATGTCCCTCATGAAGAGACCCCAGCACCCTCCATCAGAGCTTGGAAGGTATAATAACCCTGGTGCCCCACATGATACAGCCTTGACACACAGACAACTGATCCCGCTGGGTAGCATACGCGAGTAAATGTGAATCCCCTTTCTGAGGCCACCCCTTCACTATGACATCATAAACTCTTGCAGTTATTGGATCTCGGCCTGTTTCCCTTGTTACTTCAACGCATGTAACTGGCAGACTTTCCATTTGTGTCAAATGGAGCAGTTCAGCTGGGTCTGTGGACAGAGTAATGTCTCTTTGCTCATGAGATAGGCGAGAAAGGCCGTCTGCATTTCCATGTAGTTTGGTGCCCTTAAACTCAATCGTGTACCTATGGGCACACAAGAATTATGCCCACCACTGCATACGTGCTGCCATCATGGCAGGCATGGACTTGCCGGGGTAAAAAATGGCCACTAGGGGCTGATGGTCAGTGATCAATGTAAAATGTTTAGCATAGAGATATTGGTTAAATTTTTTTACCCCCCAGACTAAACTCAACGCTTCCTTATCGATTTGGGCATAGTTTCGTTCAGCCTTATTCAGTGAATGTGAGGCAAAAGCGATAGGCTGCTCCATGCCATCCGTATGGGAAAGTACAGCCCCGATCCCATATGGTGAGGCATCACAGGGTAAACGCAGTGGCAAATTGGGGTTGTAATGTGTTAGTACCTCTTTCGAAATTATAAGCTGCTTTGCCATTGCAAATGCCTGCTCGCATGCTTTTGTCCATTTCCAAGGGTGTTTCACATGCAGTAAACTGTTCATGGGATAAAGCACTGTAGATAAATTGGGTAAGAACTTGGAATAGTAGTTGTCAAGACCCATGAAGGAGCGCAGCTGACTAATATTTACAGGCCTGGGTGTTTTTAAGACAGCGTCCACCTTGTCTTGTGATTTGTGTAGACCTTCCCTGGCGATCCTGTGGCCACAGTATTCAATGGAGGTTTTAAAGAACTCACACTTGTCTTTGTTTGCTCTTAACCCGAATTCCAAGAGTCTTCTCAAAACTGCTTCCAGATTGGCAAGATGGGCATTTTCATCACCACCAGAAACTATGATGTCATCTAAATAACACTGTGTACCAGGGATCCCCTGCAGGACCTGGTCCATAGCTCTTTGCCATACCGCAGGGGCCGACACTACTTCAAATACAAGCCTGTTTTATTGAAAAAGCCCTTTATGGGTGGTTTATGGTCAGATACCTCTTGGATGATTCCTCCATCTCCATTTGCAAATAGGCTTGTGCCAAATCTATTTTAGAGAAATGCTGCCCACTAGCCAGTGAAGCAAAAATATCCTCTATACCCAGTAGTGGATACTGGTCTGCATGAAGTACTGGATTTATAGTGACCTTAAAGTCACCACAAATATGTACTGCTCCATTTTTCTTCATTATGGGTACAATGGGTGTGGTCCAATCTGACCACCCAACTTTTGAGAGGATACCCTGTTTCTCTAAGTGCTCAAGCTCTGCCTCAAACTTTGGGTGCAGGGAGTGTGGTAGAGGGCGTGCCTTGTGAAATTTTGGTTGCGAATTCTTATCCACAGCTATTCTGGCCCTTATTTGTGCTAGAGTTCCAATTCCATCTTCAAAAACTTGTGCAAAATGGTCCAGTAACCTTGCCAGTCTTACTTTGGTTGAAGGTTGAGGACTGTCCACTGTGGCCTCCATGACCTTGATCGACTTCCAGTTAAGTTGGATATTCTGCAGCCACTCTCTTCCAAATAATGGGACATTGTCATGTTGCACTACATACAGATCTAACAGTCTTCATTTGTTCTCATATTTTAATTTCACCTTAAGTTTCCATACTGGGACGACCTGTTTTCCTGTGTAAGTCCTAAGTGTCAATGAAGTGCGTCTCAGCTTGACATTGGGGGACTTTTGTCTATGGTCCTTGTGTGAAATGATTGAAAGGGCTGATCCTGTATCTAGCTCCATTTTCAGTATCTGTCCTTCAATGTGTGGTGTCACCCATATGACCTTGTGTTGATTTTCCTTAACTGCGTACAATTCCAAGCATGCCAAAACCTTTTCGTATTCATCCGTATCAGTTTCAGTACTATTGGCGTGATTGAGATCAGTAATCTTTTTGTAGCCTTGTTTATATTTTGACTGTCTTTCGCTTTGCTTGGTTTTGCACTGCTTCTGTATATGCCCTTTGCGGTTGCATAAGTTACAATTTTTATCTTTGAACCAGCATTAAGTAGGGCCATGAGACTTCTTCCCACAACGAAAACACACCGTCGTTTTCTCTGGACGTTTTGTGACAAACTTGTTCACTGAATATTCACTGGTCGATTTCTTCTGCAACTCCACTGCATCTTTTGCAGCTGTTTCCATAAATACATCTATTTCCAGAGCACATGCCAGAGTGAGGTCTCTCTCAGTAAGGAGGCGCTTTTGTGTACCTTCATGTTGTAAGCCACACACGAGTCTATCCCTCAGTGCATCAGATAACCCCTCCCCAATCTGACAATGCTCTGTTAGCCTGCGTAAGGCTGCCATGTATTCCGTGATAGACTCTGTTTTCTTCTGATTACAACTATGAAATCTAAATCTTTCAGCTATGACCAGCGTTATCGGGTTTAGATGATGCTGTAATACATCCACAATGTCTTTGAAACTTTTCTCCGCCAGCTTAAATGACACTGTTAATCTACGCAGTAAATTATAAGCCTTTGCGCCCATGATGCTTAACAGCACAGCGACATCGTCTATCCTGTTAGCGAGACAATACTGTTCAACTCGTTCAACATATGTGCTCCAGTCTTCAACAGTGCTATCAAAAGTGTCCATTTGCCCCACACAGCCGGACATGTTGTTGTTATAGTAGTACGCACCGTTCGTCGCTATACTGTCTATTTCCTCGTGTTACATCCACGCCGTGTCCAGGTCCAGGTCAGCCTCGTCACCAATTTGTTGTGTTTTTGACACTGAACACCAACACACTCAATAACAGAATAAAGCTTCACAAAAACATTACTTGTGGCTTCAGTCCATAACGATACAACATGCTTGTTCCTCTCTATTCACTACAAGGGGTATCAATACGCTGCCTAACAGAACCCGTGGAGCAGCAACACCCAACATAAAATAGTTCCTTATACACAACACATATATAAACACACACACACACCACTGCCAAATAGGGCTTCTTTAAGTAGCTCTGTGAGTCCCAGGTGGCAAATCTTTGATTAGAGGTCAGCTCAGCCCCTTGAAGTGACTCAAGAACATTTCAGAGGTGTTTAGCCAAGCAGTCATTCAAGTTTTTTTTTTTCATCTAAGGTGGACTGTGGCCACAGCACAATGTCCATTAAGCATTGAAGGTTCACCAGGGCACTGTGCAACCTGAAAGTACATTAAAGTATTGCCAAAAGCCACTGGAGTTCTAAACACCGTTTTGAGTCAAGACCTTCCAGTGCTTGATGAACTCATCCAGTCATGGCAGATGTCAAAATCTGACACATTGTTAAGCTTTTGAAAGTAATTGTTTTTACAATATTTTTGTAGATTTTCATGGTAATTTACTGGCAGCTTGGGTTGCCAGTAAAGTACTGAACAATTTACTGTAAACAGGTGTATATTTTCATTATTGGTAAAACTGTAATATCATGATGTTATATAAAATAACCCATAAGCCAACACAGCTTATTGGGTTGATGCAGGATACAGTTGAGCTGAAGGTCTTACCCTACCATGCCACTTTCGGGATTTGAACACACAATCTTCCACACTGTAGTCAACGCCTTGTCTATTGAGCCACCACGACAACACTAATGACAGTTGATTCACCTATTTCTAACACTGAATTACACATATGCTATATGTCTGTATATACATATCTACATGTATGTAGGAAATGTGCAAAAAAGACCATAGTGCAATTGTGCAGAGTGAAGGATGCTGGAATAAATACAGAATATAGGATATAGAATAAATATGGAATGGGTAACCAGTTGCTTTATATACCCAAAGGGTCCAGTTAGGTACAGTGGATGATTGTTGTTGACTGGTTTATTGCACAAGTATATTGATTGATGCTGTGAGATTGATTCAAGTGTTCATGATAGTGATGGTCTGTGGAAAGAAACTGTTCATGTGTCTGGTTGGCTTGGCGTACAGTGCTCTGTAGCACTTACCTGAGGGAAGGAGTTGGAAGAGGTTGTGTCCAGGGTGTGATGGAAATGCAGTGATGTTTCCTGCCCATTTCCTGACTCTAGATCTGTATAAGTTCTGAATGGAGAGCAGGTCAGCACCAATGATTTTTTTCTGCAGACCTGTCCGTTGTAGTCTGTTCCTGTCCTGTTTTGTGGATGAACCAAACCAGACAGTGATGGATGAGCAGAGAACAGACTGGATTATAAAATTGGATCAGCAGCTCCTGAGGCTGGATGAACTTCTTGAGCTGGCACAGGAAGTACAACCTCTGCTGGGCCTTTTTGACAATTGTGTCTATGTTATGTTTGGAGATTGTGGATCCCAGAAACCTAAAGGTTTCCATGGCAGACACACTGCTGTTGAGTAGTGTGAGAGGGGACAATGCTGGGGGGCTTCTCCTGAAGTCCATTGTCATCTCCACAGTTTTGAGCATATTCAACTCTAGGTTGTTCTGAATGCACCAGAGAGCCAGCTGTTTGACCGCTCGTCAGTATACAGACTCGTCACTGTCCTTGATGAGGCCAATAACTGTCATATCATCTGCAAACTTCAGGAGTTTAACAGACGGGTCTCCTGAGGTGCAGTTATTTGTGTAGAGGGAGAAGAGCAGAGGGGAGAGGACACATCCCTGAGGGGCGCCAGTTCTGTCTGTCCGTGTGCTGGTTGTGATTTTTCCCAGCCTCACTTGCTGCCTCCTACCTGTCAGAATGTTTGTTATCCACTGGCAGATGGGGGCTGGTACGGTGAGCCGAGTGAGTTTGGTGTGGAGGACTTCTGTAATGATAATGTTGAACGCCAAGCTGCAGTCCACAAACAGGATCCTAGCATATGTCCCTGGGGAGCCGAGATAATGCAGGATGTCGTGCAGTCCCATGTTGATTGCATCATCCACTGACCTGTTTGCTCAGTAAGAAAACTGTAGGGGGTCTAGCAGGGGGCCTGTGATGTATTGCAGGTAGGTCAACACCAGTCTTTAAAAGGATTTCATGACCACAGATGTCAGGGCAACAGGCCTGTAGTCATTCATCCCTGGGATAGAGGTTTTCTTGGGAACCAGGATGACTGTGGAGCGCATGAGGCAGGAGGGAACTTTGCATAGCTCCAGTGATCTGTTGAAGATCTGTGTGAATATGGGGGAAAGCTGGTCAGCACAGACTTTAAGACAGGAGGGTGACACACCATCTGTACCTGGTGCCTTCCTGATCTTCTGTCTCCTGAAGAGCTGACTCACATCATCTTCACAGATCCTGAGTGCAGGTACAGTGTCAGTGGGGAGGGGCAGGGGTATGGCGGTGGGTGCTGGGTGTGTGTTGTGGTCACCGATTGTGAGAAGTGTAAAAAAGGTTTTATTGAATCTGCAGTAAAACAAATTCAGATCGTTGGCCAGTTGATGGTTCTCTGCAGTGTGGTGGGGTGGTTTCCTGTAGTTGGTGATGTCCTGCAGGCCTCTCCACACTGATGCAGGGTCATTGGCTGAAAACCTGTTTTCCAGCTTTTCAGTGTAGCACTTCTTTGCTACTCTGATCTCCTTTGTCAGTGTGTTTCTGGCTTGGTTGTACAATATTCTGTCCCCACTTCTGTAGGCCTTCTCCTTAGCCCAACCAAGCTGCCTGAGTTTTGCTGTAAACCAGGGTTTATTGTTGTTGAATGTGCGGAAAGTTTTTTGTAGTCACACACATATCCTCACAAAAGCTGATGAAGGATATCACAGTGTCAGTGAGATCGTCCAGGTCTGTCGGTGCAGTCTCAAAAACACTCCAATCGGTACTGTCAAAGCAGGCTTGCAGATCCAGCTTTGTTTTTACCACGGGCTTTGCCAATCTTAGGTCCTGCCTGTAAGTCGGAAGAAGATGAACCAGACAGTGATCAGAGAGTCCCAGGGCAGCACGAGGGACAGAGCAATAGGCATCCTTTAATGTGGTGTAGCAGTGGTCCAGTATGTTTTTGTCCCTGGTAGAACACTTAATGTGCTGTCTGTATTTTGGCAGTTCTTGGCTGAGGTTTGCTCTGTTAAAATCACCAAGAACAATGAGCAGTGAGTCTGGGTGTTTGTGCTCCATGTTATTTATCTGGTCAGCCAGGTGTTGTAATGCTTCACTAACACAGGCCTGAGATGGGATGTAAACACCGACCAGAATAAACAAGGAAAATACAGTTTACAGTCAATGAACATGATCTCCAACTGAGGGCTGCATGTTTTGTTTACCACTGTGACATCTGTACACCAACCTTCGTTTATGTAGGAACAGATTCCACATCCTTTTGTTTTCCCTGAGAGCTTTGTGACATGGTCCACATGGAGAAATTGGAAGATCAGCAGGTATAATGCGCTGTCAGGGATGTGCTCACCAAGCCAGGTTTTGGTGAAGCACAGGGCGGCAGATCTGGAAAAGTCCGAGTTTGTTCTGTTGAGTAGCAGGAGTTCATCCATCTTGTTGGCCAAAGAGCAGATGTTTGCTAGGTGTATTGAAGGGAGTGCAGTTCGAAATCCCTACTGGCACAGTTTAACAAGCTCTCCGGCTTGCTTCCCTCATCGGTGTCTCCATGCTGACTCCAGAAAGAGCGTCTGCTCCTCCGACTAAAAGTTCTGTAAAGTACTCCATTTGGGTGAAAGATGATGAAAAAATTTCACAAGTGGATTGACCGATGAATAAGGGTTCCTCTCTGCTGTATGTGATCAGGGGGACAACTGATAACTGAATAAACAAACAAAAACAGAGAAAGCACTAGGGAGTACGGTACCGAGGCTGCCATCCACGGTGCCATCTTGGATCACATTAAGATTATGCATTACGCAGGGTGAGAGGGGTTCCCAAACTTTTTCATATGATTGTAAGTTGTTAATTGTTGTATGCTTAGTGGCCATTGGTGAAGTGTCAGTGCTCTCCATATTTTAGCTTGTTAATAATAAAAAATTCAAAATTCAAAATAAAAATAAAATTGAATAAGAGTATCAATAAGAGTGAGTTTATTGAACTCAAATCAAAATAGCCAAAGGACACAGCAAACTAGCTAGTCGGCAAATGGCACTGACTGAAAAATAATTAATGATAAGTGGGGACATGATGTAGTCAAGCAGATATGTAAATGAAAGTGGACTAATAATTTATTTCATAAAATGACTTTATCAGGACTTATGGGGAAAGATTAGAAGAAAAAGAGTGTAAAAATTTAAAAGGCTGTGTACACTGGAATGCATTAAGTAAATTGTAAAGAAAAGCAGAAACTAGAGCTCAGAAACACAAAAGAAAGGGACAGATGCCTTTAATGTCAAAACACTACCCAGATGATGACATACCCCCATATGCATCTGCTCCCTCTGCTCCTTCTGCTCCTCTCCAGCTTCCAGCTTCTGTAGTATCATAAAGTCATGCAAGAATTACAAGACAGAAAGTCAAAAAAGACACAGAGGGCCTGGCTTGAACAACAATGAGAATGTCTGCTCACAATCGCTCAGTCAGTACCCATTCCAGACTCTTCAGATGATGAGTACCCTGGCAGCACACATATGCCAGTTGGCCAATATCCAATGAACATTCTGTATCAAACCAAGCATGGAATACACAGTTTGGGTCACTGATGCAGCAGCTCAAAGATGCACTCATAGACTGGATTAAATGTTCCAAATGCAAACAGCAGTTAGATGAAACAGCTAACCAATACCTGACCAGAGTCTGTAGAATAGTTGAAGCACACAAAGGAATGGTCACTGAATAGGATAAAAAGGAGCTATTGAAACAATTCTGGCTTCAAGTGTTGGATGGACATTATGTGAAATATATCAAAGAACATTGTATTGAATGGAGAACCAAGTACGCCTAAGATGCTTATTACTTATGGTGAAAATCATGAAGACATAGAAAAGAAAAAGAGGGACAAGCTCAAGTCAAGCTTCAAGACACCTCACTGTTTGTATTTCAGGTTGTAGGTCAATCAGAGGGAGGAGGTGGAGGAGGGGGATCAGGCAGAGGATGAGGGGGTTTCAGATGAAGAGTAGGTCATGGTGCAGGAGTCCCAAGACAAGCAGGCTCACAAACCCATGCTATGCCTGTCAACGTTATGGACATTTTTCTCATGAATGCCTGCAGAACAAATAACAGTCAAGACAGGGCAGATATCACCACAGAGAAACATGGCTGGGCCCATGGCCTGATCCACCTTCTGGGCCATCGACCACAGCTGTTGGACATGACACTCAAATCATCATGCTGACTTCTTTCACTTCTGAAAACCCCACAGAGACATCACTCATGACTTTGACAGTAGACAGGAGTAAATTGATCTTTTTAGTAGATATTGGAACTCATATTAGCACAAAAGAAGACATAAGTTTACCACTTTCTTCCAACTCATTAACAGCAATAGGAGTCATATGGCATCCTCAGAGAGAAATTCTGTCACTGCCAGTTTCTGTTGAAGTGGCTGGAGTCACTGTGTACCATCCCTTTTTTGTAACAAATACTTGAATGTATAATTTATTAGGAAGAAGTTATGTCATTTAAGCATTTCAACTGAATTATCACCAGATGGCATTGTTTTAATCATGTCTGACACTCCTTCTTGACCACTTATGCATGTTTAAGTAGCACACTGGGGTGGATACATTTTGGTTAAAGATTTACCTACTCCTAAAGAAAATCATAACTTCATAGGATTAGAAACGCCTTGTGTCTTACTGTACTCTAGCATATAATGCTGATGGCTTTACAACTGAATATATAGAGAAATATGAACAATTACCATGCAATGTAACCTTGTTAATCTCAGGATTTTATTTTAATGATGTGTTCTTGGCTAGCCCAGTGAATCTGCAGGGGCAGTTTAGGGAAATCTTTTGCATCCCAGGTTCCCTCCCAAACATTTCACTCCAAAAAAAACAAGTGCTAAATGGAATGATTTGGGACCATGGATAAAAGCGTGCTGAGAAGCTACAGATTGGCAATTTGTTGGAAAAGTCACTAGTGGTCTATTTTGCTTGCCTTTAATTAACATGTATTATCTGTCAAACATGCGTTAATTAGATGCAGTTTTTGCTTTCACTTCCGTATTTAACCCCCCTTAATCTTCATGCACTCTGAGAGTGTGAATTTGTCACTGCTGTTAGAAAGCATGCCAAAGGGTTTGTGGGCGACTGGAAAAAGTGATATCAGGAAACTATTGCATGCTTGGCTGCTCAAGGTCAGAAGCACTTTCAGACCCTATCAAGCTCAATATCCACTATCCCTTGAAGCAATCACCAGGATTAAGCCAGTGATTGAAGATTTAATTGCATGTGGTGCCATCATAGAATGCAAAAACTCTCAGCTGAATTCACCAATTCTACCTGTTAAAAAGCCAGATGCTTCCTGGTGATTTGATTAAGATTTAAGTTTAGTAAACTCCTTAGTCCATCTTAGAACTCCAATCATTCCTAACCCATCTACAATTCTTTCTAAAATTTGTCCTGATTCTCAGTGGTTTACGGTCATTGATTTATTGAATGCATTCTTTCTTTTTCTGTATACGAAGATTCTCAATATTGGTTTGCTTTCACCTATCAGGGTAAATGCTATACAGCCATGGCCAAAACTTTTGAGAATGACACAAGTATTGGTTTTCACAAAGTTTGCTGCCACAGTTTTTATGATGGCAATTTGCATATACTCCAGAATGTTATGAAGAGTGATCAGATGAATTGAAATTAATTGCAAAGTCTTTGCCATAAAAATAAACTTAATCCCAAACAATCATTTCCACTGCATTTCAGCCCTGCCACAAAAGGGTCTGCTGACATTATTTCAGTGATTCTTTCGTTAACAGTTTCTCTCTCTTCTTTCATTAAGAGTGTTGATGAGGACAAGGTTGGAGATCACTCTGCTGATTGAGCAGACTGGATGCTTTCAAAAGAGGGTGGTGCTTGAAATCATTGTTTGTCCTCTGTTAACAATGGTTGCTTCCAAGGAAGCATGTGCAGTCATCATTGCTTTGCATAAAAAGGGCTTCACAGGCAAAGATATTGCTGCTAGTAAGGTTGCACCTAAATCAACTATTTATCAGCTCATCAAGAACTTCAAGGAGAGAAGTTCAATTGTTGTGAAGAAGTCTTCAGGGTGTCCAAGAAAGTCCAGCAAGTGTCGGGACAGTCTCCTAAAGTTGATTCAACTGTGGGATCGGGGCACCACCAGTGCAGAGCTTGCACCAGGATGGTCTGGTGTCAAGAAGGGCAGCAAAGAAGCCACTTCTCTCCAAGAAAATCATCAGGGACAGACTGATATGCTGAGGACTGGGGTAAAGTCATTATCTCTGATGAATCTCCTTTCTGATTGTTTGGGGCACCTAGAAAAAAGATTGTAAGAGAGAAGAAAAAGGTGAGCGCTACCTTTAGTCCATTGTCATGCCAACAGTAAAGCATCCTTAGACCATTCATGTGTGGAGTTGCTTCTCAGCCAAGGAAGCGGGCTCACTCACAATTATGCCTGAGATCACAGCCATGAATAAAAAATGGTACCAAAACATCTTCTGAGAGCAACTTCTCCCAACCATCCAACAACAGTTTGGTGATGAACAATGCCTTTTCCAGCATGATGGAGAACTGTGCCATAAAGCAAAAGTGATAACTAAGTGGCTCGGGGAACAAAACGTAGAAATTTTGGGTCCATGGCTAGGAAACTCCCCAGACCTTAATCCCATTGGGAACTTGTGGTTGATCCTCAGGAGGCAGGTGGAGAAACAAAAATTCTGACAAATTACATGCATTGATTATGCAAGAATGGGCTGCCATCAGTCAGGATTTGGCCCAGAAGTTGATTGACAGCATGCCAGTGCGAATTGCAGAGGTCTTGGAAAAAAAAGGACCAACACTGCAAATACTGACTCATAAATTTAATGTAATTGTCAATACAAACCTTTGGCCCTTATGAAATGCTTGTAATTATACTTCAGTATACCATAAAAACATGACAAAAAGATTTAAAAACTGATGCAGCCACTGATGTGAATCTCCTATTAAGTAACAAATAAGAAGACTTGTTAAGGAACTTGGGAATGTAATTTCCCCTGGGTGTTGCTTTTTGTCAACAGATTGCCATCCAAAATTACCGTGTTCCTGAAACAAAGAAGCAGTTAGTTTCATTTTTAGGCATTGCAAGGTATTGCAGACAGTGGATTGCTGATTTTTCCAGTGAGGTTTCTCCTTTACAATCATGAGCTAACAGCTGTAATTTGGTCTGACTCTTTCGTTTAATATGGTAGCTTGTCATGCATTAACCATTATGGCTCCCCATGCTGTGCACACACTTTTAGTACAGGCTCAGACTAACCATATGTCCAATGTGGCCATTAAGCGCTGTAATATACTTAAACCAGCTACTATCTTGCCAGACAGCCACTCTTCTACTGAGGAAGAACATGACTGCTGTGCTGTACTCTCACTATGCACAAAACCTAGGCCTGATATTTATAAGCCACCACTCCCTAATTCACCCTACGTGTTGTATGTTGATGGCTCTTCCTTCACTGACCAGTATGGGTGTCACCATACTGGATATACTGTGTGATGAATTTGGACTGAATAAATTCAGCCTGCTCTCCCCAAACCTTTCTGCTCAAGAGCTATAAGCATTATTAGGGACATGTTGCATTCCTAAAGGATACTATGATGTTATTAATACTGATTCAAACTATGCTTTCAGTGTTATGCACAACCGTGGAGCACTGTGGCAAGAGTGTGGCTTTGTTACAGAATCTAGAAAATCTATTTCACCAGTTGAACTTTTACCTTCTTTTTTTCTAACCAAAGCTGTTGCTTTCTGCAAGTGTGCTGCTCCCACAGTTGGTGATGATGCTATTTCCCAAGGAAATACACTGCTACCACTAAAATGCTGCATTGAAACATTGCTATTATCTCATGATGAACAAGTCTGTCACTGAAACAGTGGTCCCTAAGCTGCAGCTCATCACTGAATTGCAAAAGGGGGTAACTGACATAGAGTTAAAATATTGGAAATCACAAGGTGCTGAATACACAAATAGAAACATTGGGGTAGAAAATTTACAGTTACCACTACTCCCAAAATCTGGATTCTGGTGGTTATCACAAGCTATGCATAGTTTAGATCATGCAGGACAAATACAAATGGTTGCAATGGCAAATCAAACATGGAGCACTTATGGTTTCACTGTGGCAGCTAAAGATCATTGTGAGAAATATTTAGTGTATGCTAAACAAAACTCAGATAAAGGTATTTACAATGTTAAAGCAAGTACTATGAGGTTATAATGTTCATGTTTTCAAAATGGGTAGAAGTGTTCCCTAGAAGACAGGCTTCAGTGCAAACAGTGTTAAAAGTGTTGGTGAAAGAAATTCTTAATATGGTGGGGAATATAGGACAAACTGACCTATGATAAGGCTCACATTTTGTAAGGCATAATTGTCCATGCCTTAGGTGAAGTACTACACCTAGACATCAAACACTACTGCACACATCATCCTCAATCTGGAGGAGCAGTAGAAAGAGCTAATGGCATACTGAACATCAAAATGGCAGAAAGAGGCAGAGAACATGTCCTGATTGGGTAAGTGCTTTACCATGTACATATGAAATTGGAAAAACAGCACTATCTCGATTTGAAGTCCTGACGGGTTCACCGATGCCAATGCCTGGTCTTGCTCTCATGCATACAGAAAATGTGTTTGGCCCCATGGCCCCTTACAGGAAATCTCTTGGTACATTTCTATCTTCTGTGTCTTCACAGGTAAAGGTGTCCCAAGAAGGAAGCACCAGCAGTGACCGTGAACTGGTTGTTGTCACCAATGACTGGGTGTCCGTGAAAGATCTGTGAAAGGAAAAAGTGGAAAACTGACCATTGGTTGGGCCCTTGAGAAGTTCTCACCACACCAACCACTGTCTGAGTAGCTGAAAAAGACTCTTGGATTCACCTTTCCCATTGTAAGAAGACACTTGATCTGATGCATACCATCAATCTGAAAGGAGAGTAAGAACCTTGATGCTAAAGTGTGGGAATAGTGCGTCTCTCAGTGAAAATGAAGCTCTTTGTCTTGATTTATGATCTATGATTATTCAGAGTTGTCATTATAATGACCAAATGAGGGAGATGTGGAGAATATGTTGTTTCTTACTCTTCTGTTTCTTAATAATAATATTGTCGTAATGTCTGAAACTGTCACACTCACAAGGCTCAGCAAGATGTTATTTTGAGATGTTTTTGTCTAAAAAAGTGTCTAATTTGATTTCCTGTTCTTCCTGTTTTCAGTTGTCGTTCTCTATTCTCTGATCATTAACTCAAGTAAGAAGAATTACACGTGCATAAATAATCAGAATCATGCTGTTACCTTCTCTCGAAATAGCATCAGATAGGATGCGTTGAGATTTATATATTAATTGAAATATCAAGAGGAGCCCTCAGAGCTTCCAAGAACTAGATGTTGTCTCTTCTCGGAATCCTCTTTGAATAAAGATGTATTTTCTTTGCTGACAAGTTTATTATTTGATTAAAAAATAATTTTTACAACAGCTGTTAGTAGTACTTTTTTATTTACAAAAATTGTCAAAAAATACATACACAAATCTACCCAAATATGCACAAGACATTCAAGTCTCACATTGAGATAGTTGTTACTAGTACTTGCTTATTTCCAAAAACTTTCTAATAATTCATACACCAGGTCTTGGTAATGATAACTTGATAATGAATGTGCTGAGAATGTAATTATATATGCATGTAGTTTGCACAATGGTATGTGAATTTAATTTTTGCTACACTCACATCACTTTAACATTTAATGCTCACGTGAAGAGAGACGTGAGTGCAAAAAGAGTAGGAAAGCACAGAAAAGTAAAAAGGTCTGAGAAAAATTAAAGTGTGTGGGTGAGAAAGAAAGAGAGGAGGAGGAGGGCGACTTAAGAACAGTCTCTGTCACTCTCATATGCAGGTAAAATTCCTTTTTATGTAGAGACAGGGGGCTGAAGAGATTAGAGGAAATTACATTTAGGGTAAATTAGGGAAAAAACAAGGGAGTGAAAGATCAAAGGTCAACTAGAGGGAGAGAAAGCAAATGAAGTAGGAAGTTTAACTGAACTTGAATTCCACTATAAGAAGGCAACAAACATATGATATATGAGATATAAGATATATAAGATACATGATATATGAGTGTTGCTCTTAAAAAATTTTTTAAGTCATACAGTGCCTTCCAAAAATTGGCAACATTTATAAAAAATGTTATGTGGTCCAGTAAAAAACTGTGGGAAGTTGCTAGAGCTGAATTCTGGAAATTATCCCAAAATGACAAAAATATTTTGACCAAAACATAAATATATTTTATCAAAATACGAAGGAAATGTTTATTTTATAACCTTGATAAAATACAGCATATACAGTGGTGATCAAAATTGGATAAATTACATCCTAAATTTCAAAGACATTTCTTGTCCCAATTTAAAATTATCCTAACATAAATAGAAGGAATGACATTGAAGTGCATTTCATAATTTAAAAATAATCCATGTCACAATGTATTGGGAACAGATGTGGAAGGTGAAGACCAAAGTGATTCCAGTGGTAATAGGAGCATTGGGGGGAGCATTAGTCTGGGACTTCCAAACTTGGAGAGTGGCTCCAACAGATCTCAGGTACAACAACTGAGGTCTCTGTCCAGAAATGTGCAGTTCCAGGCAGAGCTAAGATACTGCACAGGACCCTCAAGCTCCCAGGTCTCCGGTAGAGGATCTGAGGTTGAGGAAGACATACTCACATATTGCTCCCCAAGAAAGCGATTTTTATTTGTATGAAGAGAGAAATTTGAAGAACTGTGATCAAATTTAGAAAACACTTTAGGATACGCCACAGTTATTGGTGTATGTCACGTCATCGTAGCTTGGCTGGACACATGCACAGGTTAGGAGATGGTAGTAAAAACAGAATGTGTTTATTAGACACAGTATGGCAGAGGTACAATAACGGTAGGCAAAAGAGTAATCCAAATAACAGAACAGGGGTTGAGCAATGAGCAGAGTAGACTAGGCAGGGCAAAAAGACAATATCCAAAAACAGAAAATCAGAGTCCATAAACCAGAATAGCAAACATGGGAAAACACATGGCTTGGCATTAGTAACACGGAGACTAGACTAATGCTTTGCAAAGTCATTGTGAAACTGAGAGTCCTTTTATTCATGGCATGATTGCGAGAAGATTGGATGCAACTGCACCTCCTCTGTGAGTGTGACTGGAGCAGGAGCAGGCTCTGTGAGTGTGACTGGAGCAGGAGCAGGCTCTGTGAATGTGACTGGAGTAGGAGTAGACTCCTTGACTGTGGCTATGACTGGAACAGCAGTGGGCTCACTGACTGCGGCTGTTATTGGAAAAGGAACAGGAGCGGGCTCCATGACTTGAGCTGTGACTGTTAATGAAACAAGAACAGGCTCTGTGATTTTTACTGGAACAGGCTTTGTGACTTTTACTGGAACAGTCTCTATGGCTTTTACTAGAAAAAGCTATTTGGCTTTTACTGGAACAGGCTCTGTAGCTGGGACAGGAACAGGCTCTGTGGCCTGAACTGTAACTGTTCCTGTGGCTTGAATTGTTCCTGTGGCCTTAACATGAACAGTCTCTGTGACCGTGACATGAACAATCTCTGTGGCCTTAACAGAAACTGTTCTTGTGGCTTGGACAGGAACAGGCTATGGCTCTGGCCCAGTGGCTTGGACAGGAGTGGGCTCTGGCCCGGGGGCTTGGACAAGAGCGGGCTCTGGCCCTGCGGCCATGGTTGGAGTGGTCTCTGGCACTGCGACCATGGCTGGAGCAGGCTTTGTCACTGCAGCCATGGCTGGATTGGGCTCTGTCTCTGCAGCTGTTGCTGAAGCAGGATCTGGCCCTTGTGTCAGCTCAGACTTGAGTTCATGCATAGTCATGGTCACGTATTCAGCTGCGGACTTGGACTCTGGCGTGGACTTGGACTCTGGAGTGGACTTGGACTTGGACTCTGGAGTGGACTTGGACTTGGACTCTAAAGTGGACTTGGACTTGGTCTCTGGCACGGACTTGGACTTGGTCTCTGTATTGGCCACTGGAGGGGGCTCTGGAGTGGTTGCCTCCATCTCAGCCACTGGAGGGGGTTCAGGAGCAGTTGCCTCCATCTTAGCCACTGGAAGGGGCTCAAGAGTGGTAGCCTCTGAAGATAGCGGGGTTCTGCATGCATGGGTGCTCTATGATAAGAAGATATCTAGAACTGTAGTGCTGGCCCCATGAGCCAGTGAACCATGCACCTCACCCATATGTTATCAGCAGGTTTGGGCCCTAACAAGTCCTCAAAAACTATCTGGCATTGGAGCAGGAAGCCATTAGGGGGAAATTCCACACTGTCATAAGGTGCTGGAGTGTCCTACCCTAATCTCTGCAAAAAAAATGAAGGTATTGTGTGTATGCGGAAGTCGTCCCATACTCTTGCTGCGTCCCAGTCTAGGTGAAGCATTCTGTCATGTTGTCTGGGTTTGACTGGACACATGCGCAGGTTAGGAGATGGTAGTAAAAACAGAATGCGTTTATTAAACACAATATAGCAGAGGTATGGAATAATAAGAATAATGGCAGGCAAAAGAGTAATCCAAATAACAGAACAGGGGTAATCCAAATAACAGAACAGCAATGAGCAGAGTAAACTAGGAAGGGCAAAAAGACAATAGCCAAAAGCAGAAAATCAGAGTTTAAAAACCAGAATAGAAAAGCCGGGAAATCACAAGGTTTGGCAATGGTAACACGAAGGCTAGACTAATGCTTTGCAAAGTCATTGTGAAACTGAGAGTCCTTTTATTCATGGCGTGATTGCGAGAAGATTGGATACACCTGAATGTTAAGGTAATCTGAACCTCCTTCGGCAACATACCTTCCCTCTCTTGTTTAGCCTGCAATTTTTGTGTAAGACAATGCCCCTTGTCACACTGAAGAAGGGATTAAGAACTCCCTTGAAGCTGAAAACATTGAAATAATGAAATGTTCAGCCCAGAGTCCTGATCTGAACCTGATTGAGACAAAGTTCTGGTTAATAAATATAGTACAGTTACCAAACTCTGGAGGAGACTAGAAAAAGAGTGAAACAAGATCAAACCAGAGAACTGTGAGAAATTTGTGATGTCCTGCAGGTGCAAATGTGCTGAAGTCATTCAAAGTCTCAAGACTTCCTCCAATTTTTTTGAAAGCTGTAAACATAAAAACGTCCTTTTGTAAACTTCCTTCCTGCCATAATGGTTACCATTCTTTAATTTATAATCACTGTATTTTTCATACTACAAAAGGTCTTTGTTGAATTCCCTTGCTAGTAGTAGAACCGTGGTATACCCCCAGCTAATATTCCTTCAAATTTTGAGCAATGAAAGTTGGTGAATTGTTATGAATTGTACTCTAATTTTCATCTCCCCTGTAATATATATATATATATATATATTATTAATATATAATAATTTCTACCAAATTGGAGAATCAGGCTCATTAATAAATGTTGACGATTCTAGAGCCACAATTTTTGTAAGGCATAGTGTAGAACATTAATTGGTTCTGTGTTAACTGTGTCAGATATTTTAGTTTGTCCATGTATTTACCTTTATCTGCATTTTTAAATTCTGGTTTAACTCAGGGGTGTCTGCAGAATTTCAACTCATAGGCTACACACATGCATGGTGAGGGACCACCAACAATGTCACACAAACAATGTTAAATGGAATACATTCTTGATAATTGTCCCAATTTTATGCGATACAAATCACTGCCTGCTCAAAAATCAACAAACTCACAAATCAAATACATTTTGTTTCATTTTGTCAAGAATCTGCCCCTTGCTTCAAGCGCGGCGTGCATTATGGACTCGGCCATGTGCGCTGTACTTAGATTTTCTCGGTCGCGCTTAGTGCAGAGACGCGCACTTCCGCATCATGGTGCGAACTACAAGGACTACAGTTCCCATGAGTGCACACTCCCAGCCATCATCACATGACCAGTAATTGAGTTCTGGTCAATCGGTGCATCCAATCCAATTATGCCCATTTTAAAAGAACTCTGTTTCTCTGTGTCGGCATAAAGCATTAGTTTAGCCCCACATGCTATTGCCGAGCCTTTTGTTCCTGTGTTTAGTTTTTCTGGTTATTAGACTCTGTTTTCTGTGTTTAGGATTATTGTTTTTGCCAATTGCTCAACCTCAGCCTGTCTTTGGATTACTCTTTTGCCTGCCAATATTGTACCTCTGCCTCTGTGTGCCATTGTGTGTATTAATAAACAATTTGGATTTTACTATGCCATCTCCTGTCCTGCACATGTGTCGAGTGATGGAGCACACAGGGAAGAGCAACACCAAGAATCTTTTTTCTTTTGGTGGGGGGGCTGAGTGCACCGAGGAGCTGTCCCAGCAAGCTGACCAGGATGAATGCAGCGACAAGGGCACTCCTAAGTCCCCTCAAATGGTCGAGAATGAGGCTCATGCTCCTGAGCCCCCTCTAGTGGCTGGGAACAAGGCTACCGCCCCAGAGCCCCCTCAAGTGGCCAAGAATGAGGCAACCGCTCCTGAGTCCCCTCTAGTCACCGAGAACAAGGCAACTGCTCCAGAGCCTCCTCTAGTGGTCAAGAATGAGACAACCGCTTCTGAGCCCCCTCAAGTGGCCGAGAAAGAGGCAACCACTCCTGAGCCCCCTCAAGTGGCCAGGAACGAGGCAACCACTCCTGAGTCCCCTCAAGTGGCCGAGAACGAGGCAACCACTCCCGAGTCCCCTCAAGTTGCCAAAAAAGAGGCAATCGCTCCTGAACCCCCTCAAGAGGCCGAGAATGAGGCAACTGCTCCAGAGCCCCTTTTGCTCTGGAGCATGTTCCTGGATTCAAGGATTATGTTGTCGCTCCTCTGCCAGGCTTTGAGGATAATGCAGAGTCCATGTTCAGGCCAGAATCCATGCCCGAATCCATGCCTGTGTCCATACCAAAGTCCATGCCAGAGTTCATGCACGTGTCAATGCCCAAGTCCATGCCTGAGTCCATGCCAGAGTTAAAGTCCATACCTGAGCTAAAGTCCATGCCTGAGTCCCTATTCATGTCTGAGTCCAAGCTTGTATCCACACTAGAGTCCAAGTCCAAGCCCGTTCCAGTCCAAGTCACAGAACCAGTTCCATGTCAAGCAGTTCTAAACCTTGTTCCTGTTCCAGTCAAAGCTAAGGAACCAGTTCCAGCTCAAGCTACAGTACCAGTTCCTGTTCAAGATAAAGCACCTGTTCCAGTCTACACTTCTATACCAGTTCCAATCATGAATTATGAATAAATATTAATTTACAACTCATTGAATATTTGGTTGCTGAGGGTAATGCAATGAGTCAACTCATTTTGACCCCTCACCTGAACCTGGCTGTTCTCTTAAAAAATGCATATCCATCTGGAACACCAGATATTTCAGATGAATCAAGGTTTGTTTCAAAGCTTCAGTTCACTGCCCATAAGTCCACTGTCCACAGTCCAGTGCACTGTAGATATACCATAAAACCCACTTTTATCAGTGTCATGTCATGTCACCATCTGACTCTGCATAAAACTCCAATTCCCATGAGCACTCTCCCAAGCGCTCAATTTCCGAATTAAACACCTGCATCCAATTAGTCAGACTCTCGACGTAGACTCTTCATATGCTTGTTCAAACACACTTACTCTTTGCAAAACAATAGTATCAGTCCTCATGTTTGTTAATGCCAAACTTCAGATTTACATGTTTGCTATTCTGGTTATTGACCTTGTTCTGATCTCTGGTTTTTGCTACCCTGGAATAGTTGTTTGCTGCTCTGTTGATACTTTGCCTGTATTTTGACCTTGTTTTTGGATTACTGATTTGGTTTTGTTTGTCATTTTATATCATAGTACTGATCCACATCTGCATTCTGCCTGTGCATACCGGCATGAGACAATCAAAATAAAGAACAAAGTGAGCATTTTAACTAAACTAATTAAGTGTATGTCAGCTATATGGCAACCATGCAAGCAAGCAGACTAATGTAATAGCTTAGAAAGCTTAACATTAGCTGATACATTCTAGCAAATGTCAGCTAATTTAATTTGACACTTCACAAATTTCATTTTACACAGAACTATAACCAGTCACAGTAATAATAAGAACCATTTTGACCAGCATCCTACAGTGGCCCAGAAAGCCAAGATACCTTAAAAAAAGTACACTTTAAATAAAAGAAGAAGTCAACTTTAAAAAAATTAGGTCAACTTTAAATAAAAGAAGTCAACATCATTTTTAAGGTTGCCTCTTTTTATTTAGTTGACTCTGTTATTTTTAATGTTAACTTCTTTCATTTAAAGCTGAACTTGTTTGAAAAGTTGACTCCATTATTTTTAAAGTTGACCTTTTTTTTAGTGCCTCACTATGGGAGAAGCAGCAAATGGCTCAACAAAGGTGGTCATAGCCAGCTACGGACCTAGGATGAAAGCTACAGTGAATTATAATGTGATTACTTTATAATTTTTTTTACTAAATATGCAACTGGATAGAGTCACTGCTTCATAATCTGGGGTCTGTGGTAGCTCAGTGGTTAAGCTGTTGGACTAGTGATCGGAAGGTCGTGAGTTCAAATCCCAGCATCGCCAAGCTGCCACTGCTGGGCCCTTGAGCAAGACCTTCACTGCTCACTTGTATAAAGTAAGATGCTCTGGATAAGGGTGTCTGCCAAATGACATAAATGTAAATAATCAACACATAAATGCTAATCTTGTAGCAATGCTAATGCTATTGGACTATATGTGGAAAATGTAGAGGGTAAACAGCAGTCCACAGAGTCTGTGATTACCAGTTCATGTTCATTACATTCTGTGTAAATATTAATTTTTAATATTTAAAATTTCTTTTTTATAAGAGCTGAGATTAGAATATCTTAAAAAAAAGAATCTAAGTTATTTAAAGGATGACTGCTTTTTGCAATGATTCGTTTAATGTCTTGTTTGTTTTAAATGATTTATTTATATTATTAATTGTATTAGAGCTAGACCCATAAAAGTCAGGTAATGCATTACCTCAATGGTTCTCAAAATGAGATGTGTAAAGCATAATCAGTCCTGTTTTACAGCTCACGTGAATGGGTTTAATCCAAACCCCAACAACTCAAAAAGCTGTAGCATTTAGAATAACATCAACTTGCACCTAATGTTAAGTGTGAATGGAAAGCTCAAGACTGAAAATTTTATGGCTCCAATACATATTGTATTGAGTATTAATGTGCATAATGTGTGAATAATGAGTATAATATTTGAAAGACACAAATGTTTCATGAGGGGATTTGTGAAGTTTATTTTACAGTTAATGTGTTCTCTTGCTGCAAGATGTTAAAGAACCTCTGCTTTAACTAGCTAAACAAATGGTATTAACCTATCAGTAATACTGTGCAACAAAGTTTTTGCTTCTTGAACACTGTTGGGTGTTTCTTATAGATTTTTGGGAACTGATCATGAATATCACATCAAAATTTACTCATCACATACTTTTCAAAGAAATCTTCAGTTTTGTCATGATTTTTTGTTATATTTGTATCCAAACATTTCCCTCCTGTAAGTGACTTATCAACTCTTTACAATTGGAATATCTGTGGAGATCTTAAAGTCATTGCTCTGTTACTAGGACTGCAGCTCAGCTATACAAAGTACTGTTGTTTCATCTGTGAATGGGACAGC
>JAQQZR010007576.1:0-27189 GCA_030068235.1 Notoglanidium macrostoma
GCATTCACACCTATGGGCAATTTAGAGTAGCCAGTTGACCTAATTTGCATGTCTTTGGACTGTGGGAGGAAACCAGAGCACCCGGAGGAAACCCACGCATGTACAGGGAGAACATGCAAACTCCACACAGAAAGGCACCCTGGGTGACACAGAGATCGAATCCAGGACCTTCTTGTTGTGAGGCGACAGTGCTAATCACCACACCACCGTGCCGCCCCAGTCATCTAGCCATCACTATTTTCCCCTTGTCAAAGTCACTCAGGTCATTATGCTTCCCCATTTTTCCTGCTTCCAACACAACAATGTCAAGAACTGATCAGACCAGACAGGATAGCCTTTGCTCCACACAGGCATCAGTGATCTTTGTGAGCCCATGACTTTGACGCTGATTCACTGGTTATCCTTCCTTGGACCACATTTGGTAAGTACTAACCACTGCATAGTGGGAACATCCCACAAGAACTGCTGTTTTGGAGAGGCACTGAACCAGTCATCTAGCATCACAATTTGGTCCTTGTCAAAGCCACTCAGATTCTAACACCTACCTATTTTACCTCCTTTCAACACATCAACTTCAAGAACTGACTGCTCACTTGTTGCCTAATATATCCCACCCATTGACAGTTGACATTGTAATGAGATAATCAATGTTATTCATTTCACCTGTACATGGTTTTTATATTATGGCTGATTGATATTCTTCCATCCTTTAAAGTCTCCATGCCACCCTCTTGCCACCCCAGGAATATTTCTCTAGATCCACTTCTGGATAAGTCTGGATGTCTTAGGTGGAGTTCTCAATCCCCCAACTCCAGTATTAGAGCCCCTGTGATGGAAAAAAGAACCTTCTGAAGATAGATAAAAAGTAAACTCCTAGAAACACAGTTGACTCCAAAGTAATAGGTTTATTCTCGGCTCCAATGACCTCAATGTTGCATACTATTAAATATTTCACTGTTCACAGCTAGTGTGTCATGATTGGTCAAAGGTAAACAAAGAACTTCTTGCTTAGTGGTCAAATAAAAATAAAATTAACATGGTTACATAACAGGAAATACATATTTGGTGGAATACTGATGTAATACTAAGACTGTGACAATTACTTGATTTCAATTTTAGGTTTAGGTGGTAACAATTCCATCAATACATAACAAGATATGAGCGCACCTTCTTACAGGTCATAAATTAGTTCCCTTGCAATGGGTCTCTCTCTCTCTCTGCCTTATCAGAGCTCCAAGACCATTGTCCTCCTGGCACACCCACACAAATCTTGCTAATGAGGAGCATGGAACACAAGGAGAAAACAGGTGCACCGAATTTCTAATTGCCCTCATAAATATGTGACTACTGTATGATGGGTTAATAAATGATAATACAGAAATAACAAATTGATAATTCGCTCATTAATAAACATAAAAATAAATAATTTTCATATTCCCTACTCTGGAAATATAAATGTCCACACATTTAATTTCTTATTCATAACATGATTGCTATATTACCGATATTATACGTATTCAAAATTTATGTGAGTTCATAAGTTATTGCATGACAAACCCAAGAATTACTTTTATGGTTAGTCATATTCTGAACCTGTAGTAGGGACATAGCACAGGCAGTGTTGTCTTTACAGTGAGTTAGTGCCTCTGAAGCTGGAGTC
Organism: Notoglanidium macrostoma; assembly: GCA_030068235.1. Lineage (NCBI taxonomy): Eukaryota > Metazoa > Chordata > Actinopteri > Siluriformes > Auchenoglanididae > Notoglanidium > Notoglanidium macrostoma. The sequence continues at coordinate 1,661 of JAQQZR010007576.1, forward strand.
GAAACAATATTTCTGGTGTATGCATGCGAAACATATAGAAGTAACATCTGCATTGATGACAGTGGAATATTTCTCAGAATGAGCCTCACCTAAGTGCAACTTAGCAGTTATTTTTATAGAGAGGACTGATACTTCAAACAGCAATAGAAGACTGGAGTGTGGTGGCAACCAATAAACTGGCAACCAATGTGAAATGGGCGATTGGTTTTCCTAGGGATGTAAAGAAAACCTCTGTTTCCAAAGTGTGCCTGTATTATGAGCAATAGAGACGGCCCAGTGCCAATATGCATGCTCTCAGAAGTGCAAATAATTTAGCTGCTTGTGCTGAGAGATGTGAAGGGAGTTTGTAAAGCTCAACCACTCTTTAACCACTCTAAAAAATCTTTAACAATCGCATATGAAGTATTATGAGAACCATCTGATAGCCAGAAAGATGGCCCAAATATATAAGTTAAGTCTGCATATGGCTTAGATATAATGTCCAGAACTGTCATGGGGTAGCCCTTCCAGCTCATTTGGTAGTGGCTGGATTCAATGTGTTGCAATGATGAATAGTAACATTGGCCAAAGTAAGTAGTGTGTTTCTAGTGTTAACACACTAGCATTTGACAAATGAGTTGAGTGAGCTGATGTCAAAATGTGGTGCACCTGATATAGTACAAAACTGTCCAATTCATCTCAGACAACTTAGAGAACTGCAAGAGCTGACAAATGTGCAAAAACTAAAATAATAAAAGCCTAGTCACACTAAGGTGAATGGCTGTCTGTATTAGCTTGCTTGGTTGGTAATCTATCCAGGGTGTTCCCTGTCTCTTGTCTGAAGTCAAAAGTGAATTGAGATGTGTGCATCTCAAGTGCAGTGGAGAACATGAGTATAACCAGTGCAAAAAGATGCTATGCCTAAGTTCTGTAATTGTGAAGGAGAACACAGCGCAGCTTACCGTGGATGTGAGGTCAGTAAAAGAGCAGTAGCGGTGCAGAAAATTAAGGTAATCCAAGGTATTAGTTATTCAGAAAATTAAGAAGTTATGAAGAAGGTTCCTAGAGTTGTGCCGATTTTAAAACAAAATGAGGTCTGAAATAATGATGCTAAAAAACGTGAAGGGTGCCATAAGTTGAACGAAGAAACTCTAATAGTCAATAAAAGTGATTTTGTACTCTTCATGGCATCAACTGTTCAGCCCAGATGCAGAACTGAAACGATTAAAATAATAGTGAAGTCAGCTGAGAAATATCTAAGTGTAAAGTGGCTGATATGGGGGACAGTTAGAGACAGCTTGAATGAAGATGTACAATCTTCTCAGGCTTGGTCTGAATCCAGTTAATGGTGTTTACTGTACTACAATGGAATACAAGAAGCTTGATTGCAAATGGTCAAGAGTTTAAGAAATATACTGATAACTTAGAGGAGAAACCTAATATAATTTACATACAAGAGACATGGTTGAAACCAGAGTTTTTATAATAAGGGGATATACTGCGATTAGAAGGGACAGGGAAATTGGTAAAGGAGGAGTTGCAACTTTTATACAAAATAGGATACGTTATAAAATTATACTTGTTAATACAAATCATGAATCAATTGTAATTAAGATATGGACTAATAGGGGTACTGTGGATGTAATTAATTATTATAACCATGTGAAAAACTAAATGAGAGTATTTTAGATGTTGTGGGACCACTGCACATTGGTGTGGTATGGTGTGGTGATTTTAATTCACACAATGCGGATTCAAATGGCTTAGTTATTGAAGTGTTTATAGTCAGTCACTGTTTGGTGTGTATTAATAATGGTGAAGGTACACAATATAATAATATAAACAACACGGAAACATCACTTGACCTGACATCTATATCAAGTGCAGTAGTTGGTATGTGTACATGGAGTCTGATCAAACAAACTACAGTAGGTAGTGATCATTACCCAGTACTAACCAAAATTGGCACAGAGATGTTCTGAAAAAGTAAAATGAACTCCTAGGTGGAAATGGAAAATGTAAATTGGGAAGATTTTCTAGTGATTAGTACAGAAAGATGCATCAAACTTGAAAAGATAAATGAGATAGATATAGATACATTTCTGGACCTGCCTGATCCATCCTGACGTCCTACTTATGGTTGGAGTTACCATTTGAAAACCATTTGCTCCTGTTGAGGATGGCACCATACGACCTGCTTCACCGTACATCGAAAACTATGAAGATGGCAATGGACTGCTGTTGACATGAACGGTTCTGCTACAATGGCATAGGACTTAAATTATCATGAACAGTCTTACACGCTCATCTCCCTCAGTGAATCATTTGAGACAGAACAGACTTTATATTATTAAAACTATATTGAATTATGTAACTGTACTTTCTTGACCATATGGCATACAGTTACAGAAGTGTGTTGTAATCGCACTATCCAGTGCCACCCAAATGAGTATGGGTTTCCTTTTGAGTCTGGTTCTTCTCAAGGTTTCTTCCTCTTGCCGTCTTAGGGTTTTTCCTTGTCACCGCCGCCACGGGCTTTGCTGATTAGGGATATATAGGGATATATACAGATAAATTTATAGATTCATAAGTTTATATTTAGAATGTATATACTTCTTTGAACCTGCTTTGTTACAAGGTCTATTGTTAAAAGTGCTATACAAATAAAATTGAATTGAATTTAATTGAACCTCCACCATGCAGTCAGCATCCATCTCCAGTGGAATAACAGACACTCCATCTATGCCTGTCTTAACCAGAAAGATGCAATACCCACTCCAGCAGATAAAGCACCCTTTCCAAGTGCTTATACTGATATCTGTGAGTTGAAAATTTTCACTTAAATTGATTTTTGTTTTGTTGTCAGATTATTTTTTATAACATAATAGTGATAAATGCTGGTTGGAAGCACCTTGGAAGTCCAAGTGTAGTGAGATTCTTCGAGTTGTGAAGTCGTATTTTTTATTTTTTATTTTTTATCAATCAGTATGCATTACAGTAACAGGGTAAAACAGATATAAGCTTATACAAATGTGCTTGCTAAGGTGGAGTGGTTGGCAAACTAAAGTGAAACTAAAAATAGGCTATAGGAGATTGATTTAAACGGCAATGAATGTGCCGTTTGTCTCATTACTCTGACAAATACATATGGTAGAAACATAAATAAAGAGGAAGAGCGCAGCACAAGGGGAGAATATGTAATATGCCTGAAAACATCACTAAAATACGTGTGAAAATGTCCCCCCATATATTTCTGACTTTGTCCTCTTGAGGATGGCACCATATGAACTGCCTCAGCATACACCTACAACTGTGAAGATGGCATGGGACTGCTGTTGACATGAGCGGTTCTGCTACAATGGCATAGAACTCAAATCACCAGGAATAGTCTTGCACTCAAAACTTGACCCTATTACTAAAGTGTGTTCGTTGTAATTGCACTATACAGTGCGACCCAAATGAGGATGGGTTCCCTTTTGACTCTGGTTCCCTTCAAGGTTTCTTCCTTTTGTCATCTCAGGGTGTTTTTCCTTGCCACCATCTCCACAGGCTTTCTTATTAGGGATATATATAGATAAATTTATAGATTCATAAGTTATTTATATTCAGAATCAATATACTTCTGTGAAGCTGCTTTTTGACAATGTCTGCTGTTAAAAGCAAATAAAATTGAATTGAATTGAATTGAATTTTAACACGTCATACCGTATCCTGCGACCATCGTATAGTGTGACTCCAGGAGGCGCTATTTCACGTGTTGCTGGGAACTGCAAGGGTCTGCTACCGTAATCTACGTAATGGAGCGCACCCACAGACTTCTGCTTTACCCTGCTGCTGCTGCGCTACTCATTGAGTCATAGATTTACTATTATTTCGTTGCGTCCTTAAAATTGGCTTGAATGGACAAAATATCAGTCGCTTGATCTGTCAAACGTGATCGCATCATATCTGAAATGCATATTTGAAATAATTTAATATTTAAAAGGCAAAGGTGCCTTATTTTATTGCTTTAAAACTCAGATAGGACTCTAACATAAGATTGCACATTACTGCTATTGACACAACTAGGAAAAGAGTATGTATATAAATTGTGAGCCCGGCCTTGTCTAGCCTGACCTCATAAATGCTCTACAGAATGAATGGGCACAAATTCCCACAGAAATACTCCAAAATCTTATGGAAAGCCTTCCAAGAAGAGTGGAAGCTGTTATAGCTGCAAAGGCGGAATGAACTCTATATTAAAGTCTGTGTATTTGAATGCAATGTCATTAATGTCTATGTTGGTGCAATGGTTAACATTTAGAAAAACATTTAGAAAATTTTGTTCTTATTTAAAAACAGAACAAATTACCTCTCGAACCTTTCACGTGACGTATTTTTCAAGGACAATGTCAATCTTGAAAGCTCTTATGAATAGAGCATTGTGTGTCGCCTTGGGAGCATGGTCACAATATCTGACTGCTACCATCATATATAGTGACCCTACGAAGAATGAGGGGAAATCACGACACAGCACCAGTCCAGCCACTTTCTTTAACTTGTTTTTCATGAACCATGTCAGTCTAGAAAGCTTTTATGAATAGAGCATTGTGTGTTGCCATGGGAGCATGGTCACAATATCTGACAGCTGCCATCATATATAGTGACCCTTTGTAGAATGAGGGGAAATTACGACACAGCACCAGTCCAATCAGTTCAGATGACTTGGGAGAGCAGTCTCAATATCTGACAGCTACACTGTGTGTCTTAGCCCTCGTTAAATAATTTTCCTACCTTTCAAAATCTGTGTACCCAGTATTCGCTTCTTCTGACAATTACCAACAGTATGGATCATACTTTACTTTAGTTTATATACATACTTTATTCGTTTCCTAGTTGGTCAGTAGCAGAAATGTGCAACCTTATGTTGCACATAAATAAATAATATGCAATAAAATAAGGCACCTTTGTTATATACCTTCTAAATATTAAATCATTTAAAAAATGCATTTCACATATGTTAATACATTGAGTTCCTTATGGCAGGTCTGCCAGGAATTACAGAACTTCTACTGGCAACATAGAGGCATTTTAAATGTAGTTATTTATTGGTTGATTGAGTAATGCACAAAACAAATTAAAATCGCGTAAAACAGGTTGTGTTTCTCAAATGATCTCCAGCACACACATTAATCTAAAAACAGAAAATGACGTTTTTTTTTATATATCGCTAATAAGGTTGAGAAGAACGCATACAGAGTCAACTCTAAACGTGATGCTGATCACGCTTGACAAATCAAGCGACTGATACTTTGCCCATTCAAGCCAATTTTAAGGACACAACGAAATAATAGTAAATCTATGACTCGCAGTGAGAACGCAGCAGCAGGGTAAAACAGACGTCTGTATGCGCTCCATTACATAGATTACGGTAGCAGACCCTTGCAGTTCCCAACAACACGTGATATAGCGCCTCCTGGAGTCACACTATACGACGGTCGCAGGACATCAAAGTAGTGCATTGCAGCACCTATATAACAAGCATTATGTATTGTAGGCATTTGTGCAGTGGAGCATGGCATCACTGATGAGAAACAAATGTTTTCCGACTGATACCGAAGTTGCCTGTTTTGTGCTGGACATGTAATTAGACTTAAAAAAATGTCAAAATATCGCACCATGATACTATTCCTATAGTATTTATATAATCATTCATTAGCGTCGCTGATGTTTTCAAAGTAATGACTCGGGTTACACTGCGATAACACACCTAACTACAGACTACAGTAACACTGCTACAGGTAAAGCACAGAGCTGCTGTGTAAATACGACTTTCTGTTCTGTTCTATTACAGTCTCTCACTGTTCTGTTATTTTCCAGACCGATACAATAAAATAATTGTATTAAGTAAGCTTTCTAATTACATAGATAACCTTTCAGTTACATCATGTGTAGCAATAAAAGACCTTGGTGTGATTATTGACTCCAGTCTCTCATTTAAAGTTCATGCAGGCAATATTACTAGGAGGGGCTACAGCAGGGGGCAGAGCATTCTCTTGTATAGCCCCACAGTATGAACAGCCTTCCAATTAGTGTTGAGGATTCAAGACAGGTTGAGACTCCCCCCTCAGCCCCACACCAACCACCAGTTCACTCATGTTTGTTAATGACAGGGTGGCTACCTGCTTTGCCTCAAGGTGTCCTTATGTCTGTGTTTCCTCGTGGCTTTCCATTTTAGTTAGGCTTTAATAGCTAGTCTGTTTAGGCACTCTGTGCACAATGTACATGTTCATGTACAAGAGAATACCTAATAATCTGAGTTCTCTCTCCTCCCCTTCTCTCTTTCTGCCCCCAAACTCACTCTTTCTCCAATCTTTGGAATTGGAATCTCTCCAATCCCTACTATTGAGATACAGTGATCCAGAGTCCTTCTACAGTTCAGACCTGACTGATCCATCCTAATGCCCTACTTCTTTTTGGAGTTCTCATCACCTGAAGTTACTTGCTGCTGTTAAGGAAAGCAGAAACTTTAGGCCAGCATTTAGCCAAATCAAGAACACCCTTGTTTAAAGTACAGATGGATAACGACTCAAAATGTACTGCGAAAAACAACCAAAGAGCTTAAGGCAAAGAAATGGAACGGCATTAAATGGCCAAATCAGTCACCTGACCTCAACCCAACAGATGCTTTTCACTTACTAAAGACAAAAAACCCACATAGAAGCAGCAACTGAAGGTGGCTGCAGTACACACCTGCCAAAGCATCTCAAGGGAGGAAACTCATCATTAGATGATATCCATAGGTTTCAGACTTCAGAATCATTGACTAAACAGGATTTGCATCCAAGTATTAAAAATTAAGCTTATATTTATAATTGTTAGTTTGCCAATTGTGGCTGTAATTGTTAAATGGTTAATACAGTATTTTTCTTAAATACCTTGAAACGCTACTGTCTGTAATGCTTCAGTTAACGTTAACATAAAACATCAGAATGGTAAAAAAACAACAACAACAAAAAAAGGGATCTGTGACTTTACCATGGCATGGATGTTGGTACAGGCTGAATGTGTAGGAATGAATGAGTGGGAATAAATATGTATTTAATACATGCATTAACTAATCACATTAATTGCTGATAGTTAACCACTGTGTAAAACTATCATTAATTTTGTGTTAATGTAAAGTGCAGCACTGAATACCAAATTATTAATAAATATTTTTATTGTTTATTGTTTACTGTTTATTCCTGAATTTTAGCAATTTATGAAATTTAAAAGTAAACGACAATCCCTGCACCTTCAGGCTACTTGACCCTTAAGCAAGGCCCTTTACCCTCAAACTGCTCATGCAGCTGTATGAATACAATAAAAGTAAGTCGCACTGGATAAGACCGTCTGCCATATGCCAGCAATGTAAATGAGAGTTGAAGGCCCCCACTCAACTCTAACCCTACGTTAACATCAGAAATCAGAAACATCAGAAAGCCTCTTCAAATATGCGAATCGGCTCCTTATGTTAAACCAGAAAGAGCCGGTTTAAAGAGTCGACTCACTCGCTACAGGCACATCACTAATGGCAACCCTATTCTCCTGAGAAGAGAGGCAGTAGTAATGGGAAGTATGCAGTGCGAACCATACTAGGCCCAAAGAACAACATGCTTGACCGATACTGTTTTCGTCTAATGGAAATACAACTTCCACCAAAATATGCGTCATTGTGGTGCATCTGGAAAGTGGATAATTATATATATGGCGGTTGGATTACACCGGTAAGATCATCGCCGTGCATCTCAGTCTGCTCCACCGTCACTATCTGCGTTTTAGCTATATAATGGATTGGAATGGAAAAGCGATTTCAGTTCCAAGTTTAGTTTAAGGGACCGAGTCATCCATCGTGTCCTTCTTCATGTTGAGGTTTTAATTAGACGCATTTTAGTTAGCCTACATTATTATAGCTGTTACGTACCACACGTTAAATATTTACGAAATGGCACCCCGCAAACGTATCGATACAAATTATGTGCATATTGCTTTCTTTTGGACGTGAGGAAAGTGTGTCATGTGTCAAATTTCAAGTCAACATGTATTTCATCAAAACGTGGGTTACCTATGGCACTACTAATAACACTTAACATTTAATCGAGTTTGATATATGTATTTTGAATTACGATAGCCAGTGGAACTGTTAGCCAGTAGAACGCTCATCTTCTTAGTGAAAAGATGCGTGATGCAATTGTTCACATGTTACATGGCGCAGAATGCTGTAAAACAGTGTGTTACAGTCCTTAATACTGGTCCCTCCTGCGACTTATCCAGTTCAACCTAGTTATGACATGTAAATTAGCTAATGTGTGGTGTGGTGACGTATAGTCTGTCTCGCTCCCTTAACATACATAAACAAGGAAACAAATAAATAAAACACACACACATTATATATATATATATATATATAATGTGTGTGTGTGTATATATGTGTGTATGTATGGGGGTTGGGGTGGCTTCCTGAGCTGACTAAGCAGTGATTGCTGTTGAAATGAATGTTGAAACATTCTTCAACTATCAAGATAAATGCATAAGAGCTACTAAAATTAAATAAGTATATATTAGTATAAGTATACATTATTTTTAAGTCACTGTATCTCAAACATCAATGTTACTCAGAGCATGCTTTGACATATATATCATGTTGGATGTAAAATTTTGAATGGTACAGTGCTTTATTTACTAGACTCTAGTAATTGATGTAACCCAGTGCTGGGTTAAAATATAACATAAAACCTGTTAATTTGATAACATACTGCTGGGTTATGTGTTTGAAAACCCAATGTGTTTGAGTTGCTTTAACTACCGTAAAATGGGGTATTTTTTTTACCCTTATTCTGAATCAGAATCCTTTTTAGTAGCCAAGAATGTACCCATACGAGGATTTTGTCTTGGTGGTGCTTATACAGAAGGCAATACACTATTTTTAAAAATTACATTTTAAAAATTATATACAACAATTAAAAATTTCTAAGGAGTTGTTATATACAATACAAATGAAATAAGTAGCAACATTATCAATTGTACTCTGTGTGTGCAAGAGTTATATTATATAAAATATTTATATAATTGATGTTCTGTAAAGTCAAGTAATCAGTGGTTTGTTGTGTAACTCCTATACATGCATAATATCAGGCACTATAGGTGACAGTTGTACAGGTATACATTTTAGTAACTGATTTGGTTTGATACAGCCTGAGGGGAAAAGCCTCTCAGCGTTTCGTGTGGTCTTAGTTTTGATAGCAAAACTAACATCGTCATCACGATGCAAATTTTGTATAGAAGTATTTTGTATTTTCGCTTTGCATGATATGGAGGGAGATAACTGACTTTTATATGAGAGCACAGATATGAGACAATACAGACAGTACAAGCATGCAGAATCAAGGAAAAAAAACAGTTATTACAGGTGTGCATAAAAAATGCAGCGTCTTTGAAACACAGCACACCGGATTTAAGTTCGCTTGCTTCTCTCAGCCCTGCACTTGCTTCACTATTTCCTGCACACTTCTCAGTTTTCTTTTCGCTTCTGAAAAAGTTTGCCGTTTGTTACAGTATAGCAGAATCGAGGCAAAACATATGTAACATTAACTTTAACTTTAATTTTAAACTGTAAACTGAGATGAGCACAGGAAACAATGAATGCAGAGCAGGGCTGTGAGAAGCAAGCACACTTATCTCCGGTGTGCTGCGTTTCAAATACAGTGTGTTTTCTGTGCTCTCATCTTCACTGTTTTTACTGGTTTAACCTTGTATCTGTGCTCTCACATAAAAGACAGTGATCTCACTCCAACCTTTTACCATTATGTATTATTTTGGGTGTGGTGACACAGGGTCCTCTCACATGCCGTACAGATTTATTAATTATGAAATGCAGTGATTTTATTTAAATTACATTTCATGCATAACGTGATCGCATTTGAGTTCTGGGTGCGGTTAGTAATCACGCTGTGCATGATCCCATCCGATCCGCTCCTGGGGGAACCTCTTCCCAAGTGAAAGGTATGGTACACTGGTCAATCAGTCGGGTCCTTAGGGGTCAAATGTTTCTTGGAGCAGTTCGAATTGGCTAGTGTGAGTATGCCCTGAGTCTTTTTCTGGAGGTTAAGAATTTGAAGATATGTGCAGGGTGGGAAGGGTCCTTGATAACCTTACGTGCTCATTTCCTGCTTCTAGTTTTGTACAGTGCCTGGAGGGAGGGCAGGTTACAACTGATTATTCTATCTGCTATGTGTATGAAGCACTGCAGTCTGGCCTTGTCTGGCCTGTCTCAGTCAGTGGCTCATCTGAACCAGACTATAATAGATGAAGTGAGAATGGACTCAATGATGGCAGTGGAGAACTGGACCATCAAAGACTGTGGGAGATTGTACATCCTTAACTTCCTCAAGAAGTAAATTCTTTTCTGGGCTTTCTTTACAATGGTGGTGATGTTGAGCAGTCATTTGAGGTCCTAAGAGATTGTAGTCCCTGAGAATTTAAAGGATTCAACAGTGGTGACCGCTGAGCCCTGTATGGATATGGGTGTGACATGGGGGGATTCCTCCTGAAGTCCCCCACCATCTCAACAGTTTTCTTAGCGTTGAGCTCAAAGTTGTTGTAACAACACCATAATGCCTCCTGCTCAATCCACTCTCTGTATGCCGATTCATCACTGTTCTGGATGAGTCCAACTTAATGACTTCTCCAGAGGAGATGTGCAGTCATTTGTGTACAGAGAAAATAGCAAAGAAGAAAGCACACAGCCCTGTGGAGCCCCACTGCAGATGGTCTGTGATTCTGAAGTGTGCTTGCCCATTCTCACACGTTGTGTTCTGTTTGTGAGGAAGTTGCTGATCCACGTGCATAGGCACAGTGACTAGGGAGAGTTTAGCCTGTAGTAGCTCTAGAAGACTGGTATTAAATGCCGAGCTAAAATTTACAAACCAAATCCTTACATGTGTTCCTGGAAAGTTCAAGTGCTTTAGCTTGAAACAGAGACCAATGTTGACTGCATCATCCACAGACTTGTTGGTGCTGTAGGCAAACTGCAGGAGGCCAAGCAATGCGTCTGTGATGGTTTTAAGGTATGACAGCACGAGTCTCAAATTGCCTTCATAACCACAGAGGTAAGAGCCACTGGTCTGTAGTCATTCATGGCAGAGACTGTTTGGAGACTCTTTTGGCTTTCTTTGGAACAGATATTATTGTTGATGAATTGAAACAGGCTGGAACAACACAGAGATCCAGAGACTGGTTGAAAATATCCATGAAGAGAGGTGACAGTTGATCTTCACAGTGCTTCAGAGTGGCTTGGGAGACAGAATCTGGACCAGAGGTTTTCCTTGTATTCTGTCTCCTGAAGACCTTGTTTACATCTCCCTCTCTGATTTTCAGAAGGAGGCAGTTTGGATGAATAGGAAGGGAGCTAGGGGTATGAATGAGGCCGGAGTGGAGGTGTGAGCTGAGGAAGTGAGGGCTGTGTGTCGTGTGAATGTGGCTTTTCAAACCTACAGTAGACCTGATTGAGTGTATTGGGCAGTTGATGGTTATCTAATAGGTGGTATTTTTCTTTATGTAGTTGGTTATTGTTTGCATTTTTTCCTGCAGATGGCTTGTTGGCAGAAAACTGGTTCTCAAGCTGGTTCTTTTTGGAGTATTCCACCTCAGCAGCCTTGATTGCCTTTTGTAGTTTGTACTTGGCTGTTTTGAAAAGGCTTTTGTCTCTACTCCTGTAGGCATCATCTTTTGTTTTAAGAAGCTTCCTGAGTTCCTGAGCTTCCTGAGTAAGCCATAGTGTGTCATTGTTATATCTGACATTCTTTCAGAGAAATGCAAAAGTTCTCACAGAAGCTTATGTATGAAGTTAGAGTTTCTGTGTATTCATCCAGGTTGCTGATTGCATTCCTGAAAATATTCCAGTCTGTGGAATTACAAGCATCCTTGTAATTGTTCTATAGCAGCACTAATCCAATGTTTCACATAGTAACAACAGGTTTCAGTTTTTGTCTGTATGTGGGAATGAGGTTGATAGCTGCATGGCCGGAATTTCCAAGTACAGCATGAGGGATGGAGCAATATGTGTCACTGATTGTGGTTTAGCAGTGATTGATAATTCTGCCTTCCCTGATGGCACAAGTAATGTGCTGTTTGAATTTGGGAAGTTCAAGGCTCAGGGTTGCTTTAGTAAAGTCACCCAGAATGATCAGCGGGGAGTTTGGGTTCCTCTGTTCAATATGGATTATTTGTTTGGGTTTTGCTGCTTGTCACATAGACAGGCTTGAGGTGGAATATAAACACTGACCAGAATAAAAGAGACTAATTTGTGAGAATAGAAAGGCTTACAGTTAGTGAAAAAAAGATTCCAGATCCAGAGAGTATGATTTCAGGAAAACAGTGATATCGTTACACCATTTTTCATTAATATAAAAGCAAATTCCACCTCCTTTCAGTTTTCCAAACTGTTCTGTATTCGCAGTCAGCTCTGTAGCTTTAGAAACCCAGCAGATGCTGTGCATTGTCCAGAATCATCTTGTTTAGCCGTGTCTCTGCGAAACACAAGGTAGAGGTAAGCGAAATGTCCCTTTTTCGTAATATCATGCGAGATGTCTCTTTTTCTTATAATGTTCCTAATTTCTTGTAACTCATCCACTTTGTGGTATAGTGAGCATAGATTCGCTAGTGGAATTGCTGGTAGGGGTGTATGAAGTTGTCTCCTCCATAAGCATACCTGAGTGCCTGCTTGCTTGCCCCGATGCCTCACACAACTTGGGACAGCACAGCACCTTTGATTGAAACGTCTAAAAAGTCAGTAAATGATGAAAAATGGTATTCAAGGCAGGAGGAAATGTGCTACTAATGTTGAGAAGCTTTTCCCTTGAGAATTTTATCCATGTTGGTTTGGCAAAAACTACATTACCACACAAAAACAACTAACAAAACACAGAGTAACACACTGTGGCTGCCTCACCGGATGCCATCCTATTTGTTAAAAAAAAAAAAAGTATTCTTCTGTTGTTCAGCCTATTAATTATTTATTTCTGAGACTTTAAATAAATTTAAAGGAATTTAAATACATTATAATTAGAAAATACAAACAAAAATTATAATATGGTGTAAGATCAAAATCTTGTTCCTCTACATTTTAAGATGTTTAAATTTTGTTCCCTCCGATTTACATTTCTGGTTTTATTTTTTCCTTTTTTAAGGCATCTCTGCTTTCTGCTCTGGCCTTTTTTTGGTTCACTATGGCATAAGTGTACTCTGACCTGTGTGGGATAAGCTATCTCAAGAACATACCATATGTGTCTTTTTGTTCCCATCCTTACTGCCTTATACAAGTAAACTGCTTGGTTGTCATGATTCCGCTTAAGTAAATGTTTTATTTGTTAATCTAAAACCTTGGAGATGTACCCTGATGTGTGTCTTTCTGTATAAATACATTTTAGATTTTCTGTAGTAAACTTAGACAGGATTTGCAACTTTGGGATTTCATACCAACATTAGCCTACACGTTTGTAAAATACGCTAGCTAACTTTCTTTGGCTATCAAGCATGTTAGTTAGATACTCGTAAGTTCATGTTTATTTGTATGTTCTGGTTTAATAATGCACCAATCCAGTGCATGGACTGTAACATTGAGCATCACAGATATATTCACCATTTGAGGTGTTTAGGATATATGGACCATTTGTATTCCATTTGAGCTTTTATAACTATTACAATCAGATTATGTAGGCTAACATGCCCAAAGCAGAATAAGTTAAATGCTATAGTTTAATTATAGCGTTAGCAGTCTTCAACTGATAAATGAGGCATTAGCTAGCTTTGTGGGTAGCCTAATTTAGCAATGGACGGTGTAATAATTTGCTTTATGTCAGCACATATTGTAAGCTACGTGCTAAGGACAAATTATTGCACCGTTTGCTAAAATTTCCAAATTATTTCAGAAGTAAACCTACATTCAAGTTTGTCAACAGTGGTACACCACTCAACTACGATAAGGTTAAAATGACCACAACCATAGCTTTCACATTACTTCAGCAAAAACATGTAAGGCAGTGCTGTCAGGCATATTTATGCATATCATCTCCATTGTGGTGTATTGCTCGCTCTTTTGTCAGCTAATTGTTGTGATTTGTGGTGTGCCAAACGTGTTGACAACAGGGGTGCTGCAGAACACCCTCTGGTGGACAAACTGTGCAACAACAAGATTCATATCATATTTGAAGGATCCAACTTCCTTCTCTTCATTTCTTTTTAATTGTCATTTAATGGCCATTGTAAACACCAATACTGATTTATCTGCAAATATGCAAATATATACAGTATATATATTTGTGCTGCCAAAACAGCTCTGTCTGACCTGTCGAGGCTTGGACTCCACAAGACCTCTGATGGTGTGTTAAGGTATCTGGCACCGAGATGGTCAACAGATCCTTTAAGTCCTGTAAGTTGCGAGGTCGCATGGAGGCCTCATGTATTGGACTTGTTTGTCCCGCACATCCCAGAGATGCTGAATTGGATTGAGATCTGGGGAATTTGGAGGCCATGTCAACACCTTGAACTCTTTGCCATGTTCCTCAAATCCTCAAACATTCCTGAACAATTTTTGCCATGTGGCAGGGTGCATTATCCTGGTGAAAGAGGAGACTGCCATTAGGGAACACCGTTGCAATGAAGGGGGGGTACTTGGTCTGCAATAATGTTTAGGTAAGTGGTACATTCAAAGTAACATCCACCTTCTTCCATTGCTCCATGGTTCAGATCTTATGCTCATGTGCCTATTGTAGGTACTTTCAGCAGTGGACAAGGGTCAGCATTGGCACTCTGACTGGTCTGCCTCTATGCAGCCCCATTTGCAGCAAGCTATAATGTACTGTGTCCTGACACCTGTCCATCATAGCCAGCATTAACATTTTCAGCAGTTTGTGCTACAGCAACTCTTCTGTGGGATTGAACCAGACAGGATAGCCTTTGCTCCACACAGGCATCAGTGATCTTTGGGAGCTCATGACTCTGACCCTGGTTCACTGGTTGTCCTTCCGTGGACCACTTTTGGTAGGTACTAACCACTGCATATTGGGAACACCCCACTAGACCTGCTGTTTTGGAGAGGCACTGAACCAGTCATCTAGCCATCACAATTTGGGCCTTGTCAAAGTCACTCAGATTCCAACACCTGCCTATTTTACATCCTTTCAAAACATCAACTTCAAGAACTTGCTGCCTAATTTATCGAACTCCTTGGCAGGTGTCATTGTAATGAGATAATCACTGTTAATGTTATTCACGTCACCTGCCATTGGTTTTAATGTTATGGCTCATCAGTTTAACCATTTTATGTAAAAAATAGTTCATTTGTCTTTTTGAACCATGTTACACAAACCCATTTTTACAATATAATAATAATAGTAATTCACTATAGTGACAGAAAATGTCTTCTTGGGGAGTTTGAACAATGCACAGATTTCCTTTTCCACATCAGATAGAAGTTTTTTTACTGCCAATGTTACTGTAAGTGGGGCAAGCTGTGATCTTCAGGATATGCACCAGAGAGACACAAAAGACATACTCACTGGGGCCAGTGAGGCCAACTGTTAGTCCAGGGACCTGTAAGTCCTGGGTAAGAAAGGACCATGAGGATGCATAAATGTAAATCTTGTTCCTCCTCTGCTGTGGCAAGAATGTTGCCTATTCATCAGGAATTGTATCTCCAAGCAAGACTGCTGATTTCATCGCAGATTGGTTGATTTATTTCAGATGATTCCCACTCCTATCAACAATGAAACTAGGGCCAGCTGACACCCTGCTGACCTGCAGATGGAGGACTGGAACGAATGAGTGGTTGTCTCTTATTCTAGGAATGGTGGATGACCTAAACCAAAATCTCCTAAATCATAATTCAATTTATGACAGTATTGGTGCCATTGCGCTAGCCATGCTACATTTAAATCCTGTGTATGCTCCAGTGACAGACAAAGGAATTACTAAACTATGTAGCATTGTAATCACTACTTGCAGTAGCAGCTGCTGACATCAGACTCCAATAAGGGCTAGCAAGTATGGACATGTACAGCAGAGTAGCAGAGCTCTGCTGATGTTAGCCTCTATATCTGGCTGACAAGTAGAAACACACAGCTGTGTGTTTTTAAATTTTAGTAATTAAAATGATGGTTAAACAATATGATTTTTTTCATTGGAAAAAGAAAGTACACCTTCATTAAATTCTATGGGGTTTTTTTTATTATCAGGGCCTAAATAACAAGTGACAATAAATGTTTTCTGTAGGAGTTCATCAGTCTTAAACATCACTTTTGGCCCACTCTTTACAAAATTGCTTCAATTAATGTTTGATGCCATTCATTTATGCACAGCCCTCTTAAGATTGCATCAGAGCATACTAATGGAGTTAAGGTTTTGACTTTGACTTGGTCATTCCACCACTTTGTTGTTTTTTTTTCTTCTTTAGCCATTCTGATTTGCTAATCTGCTTAGGATCATTGTTCAGTTGTACTATACATTCTCATCCAAGCTTAAGCTGCTGGACAGATGGCCTCATGAATATTCTGGTATAAAGTGGAGTTCATCCTTTCTTAAGGACTGTTTCACAGGTCCTGTAGATGAAGAACAAACCCAAATCATCGCCCGTCCATCACCATCGCCATGTTCAGTCATCTTTTGACTTGTTCAGTCATTTTTTGATTGTGCAGTCATGACCATAAACTTTTAATGCACTTACAGAGGCCTATACTTCTCTTGATGTAGCTCTTGGGTTATCTTTATATGTTATATATACGATATACGTATATATCATATATATCATTAAATGGGTTGACCTTGGACGGACTTTGCTGGGATACCCAGTCCTGGGAAGAGCGTCAACTGTCTTGAAGGCTCCCTATTAGTATGATATCCCTATCTTGTATGTAACCACCTAGCTGATCATTTATTTCAGTTAAATTCAAGTTTATTTGTATAGTTTTTTATCAATGGACATTTCTACAAATCAGCTTTTCAGAAATATAATATAATATAATATAATATAATATAATTATAAATAAGTTTTAAGTTTATAAATGAGCAAGCCAGATACAAGAGTGGCAAGTAAAATCTCCCTTAACCAACATGAGGAAGAAACCTTGAGAGGAGCCAGACTCAAAAGGGAACCTATCCTTTTCTGTTTGACACAGAAAAATAATTTCCCTTCTATAACTGTGAACTATATAGTCAGAAAGTGTAATTGTGTACCCAGGAACTTATGAGCAAGTTAAGAATATAAGCATCAGAGGAATTTCTAAATTCATTAAGTTATTGAAGTTATCAACTGTTCAATGATGAAAACTTTATATGTGGTACCATTTCACAGTAAATGCATTTATCTTCAGGCTGTCCATGTGGGCCATCCTTAACAGCAGTAAGTGATTTTCAGGTGATGAGAATGCCAGATAGAAGTATCAGGATGGATCAGACAGGTCTGGAGAACAGAAAGGGTCAGGATCACTTTGATCTCAGGATATGTAATGAGAGAGAGAGTGAGAGAGAAAGACATGGCATGCTCATTGTCATGTAATGGTTAAAGCTACACTATGTCTGATTTAGGGGAATTTATTAGCAGAAATAGAATATAGTACTCACAATTGTGTTTTAGTGTACAAATACTTGTAATTACAAATCATTATGTTTTTGTAAGCTTAGGACGAGCCATTTATAGCTACGTAGGGCGTGGGTCCACGTCTACTGGAGGCTGCCATGTTGCATTGCCATGTTGCTACATTATTCCAGAATGGACAAACGTCTAGAGAGTGCCTTCCACGTTTTGCATTTCTACAATGTTGAAGCCAGAAGAAGACAAAGAAGAAAGGAAAGGAATCAGTGTTTGCTGGCTAACAAATTTGAGAACTCAAACTTTGTGAATATGGATTAATACTTATTATTTAACAGAAGAAACAGTAAGGCAGACTGAATCCTCTTCAAAGAAGTGAAAGCATGAAGCAAAACGAGGCTGGCGAAATCGGGACAGGCATCGGCAAGGATAAACATGGATATAAGTGGTGTGGCTTTTCCTAAATGGAAATCACTGATCAGGGACAAATTGCGAGCAGTGTGGGCACCTGATGGCCACTGTACCTTCTAATATGCACCTGGAAAGGGAGACGTGAGGGAATTGGGCATTCAGTTGGTTGCAAATCTAAAACCTCACTGCTAGATAGCAGAAATCCTACATAGTGTAGCTTTAAGGACAGTGTACACTGTGTATAATACTAGCTATGACCGTGTAACTAAAAGGAAGGCCCAGAAGGTAACAGACTTCAGGAGCACCCTGAAACATAAAGCAGCCAGCTACTCCACCACCATCAAACATGAGTGGACGTGTAAGAGATGTGGGTGACTTCTTAACTACTTCTTTACCTAAGAAAAACTATTAATAAAGGCTTGACTAAAAAAAACATATTTTCAGCCTAGACTTTAACACTGAGACTGAGCTTATGTCCCAAATGTTATTTGGAACGCTGTTCCATAACTGTGGGGCTTTGTAAGGGAAAGCTCTGCTCCTGCTGTTGCTTTTACTATTCGAGATACTATTGTAAGAGCCTGCACATTTTGAACGAAATACATATGGTAGATCATTAAAGGTACTCGGGTACTGCAGTGCAAGACTATGCAGTGCTTTATAGGTCCATCCATCCATTATCTTTACTGCTTATCTGTTAAGGGTCATGGGGAAGCTGGAGCCAACCCCAGCTAACTTCAGGGAGATGTGGTTTACACCCTAGGCAACGGACTAAATATTTAAATATTTGGCCAAACTCTCACAGGGCTGCTTTATAAGTCAATAGTAGTATTTTAAAATCAGTGTGAAATTTAAATTGGGAGTCAACACAATGTGGATAAGATAGGGGTGATCTGGTCATATCTTCTGGTTCTAGTAAGGAGTGCTGCATTCTGGACTAACTAGAGCTTGTTTATTCAAGCTTCCTACTGGAACATCCAGACAGCAGGACATTGCAGTAATCCAACCTAGAGGTAACAAAAGCATGAACTAGTTTTCCTGCATAATGAAATGAAATTCTATTTTTTATTTTAGCAATGTGTCTGATGTGAAAGAAGGCTATTTTAGTAATATTATGTACGCGAGCTTCAAATGAAAGACTGCAGTCAATAATCACACTAAGGTGTTTTACTGTTTCACATGATGTAACTGACAGGCCATACTGAGTAATAATGTAATCAGAAAGCTTATTTCTAGCTGCATTATAGTTCCCGTCTTAATGCTTGTGGAAGTAGGAAGGGTGTACTTATTTTTTCCCACTTGGTTTCAAAAGGTGGGTTTACTTTTTGGGACAAAATGATTATATATATTGAAATCTGTGTGTTGTCATCTGAGGTTATTTGTTTGTTCTTAAAATACATAGCATATACATGCGTCGACCACTTTATTAGGAACACCTGTACATCTGTAAATTGATGCAGTTATCTAATCAGCCAATCATGTGGCAGCAGTGACATGACTGGAATAAGACCAGGTAATTTTTTTCTCCTAATCTTCAACTGTCCACTTTCAATGAGCCTGTGCCCATGATAGCCTCAGATTCTTGTTCTTGGCTAACAGGACAGGAACCCAATGTGGTCTTCTGCTGTTGTAGCCCATCCACCTCAAGTTCAATGTTTTGTGCATGTTGAGATGCATTCCTGCTCACCGCAGTTGTAAAGAATGTTTGAGTTACAGTACAAAGCAATACAAACCAATATATGATTTTACTCTGATTTCTGTAATCAGCAAGGTGTTTCCAGCCATAGAACTGTTACCTGTTTTATTTTCCGCACCATTTTGTGTAAACTCTACAGACTGTTATGTGTGAAAATCTCAGGAAAGCAACAGTTTCTGAAATTCTCAAACCAGCCCATTTGGCACCAACAACCATGCCATGGTTAAAGTCACAGAGATCATACTTTTTCCCCCATTCTGATGTTTGATGTGAACATTAACTGAAGCTCTTGAACTGTATCTGCATGATTTTTTGCATTGTGCTGCTGTCAAATGATTCACAAGTCACACAAACACACACAAACAGCAGCATACTCATTGTACACAAAAGTCTGTTTTCATACATGCTGATACATGTAAATCAATATTAATAATGGTTTGTATGGGTTTTTTTGTGAGAATACAACTTCAAAAACTACACTTAAAAAAAATGATTTTAATTATTATGGGTATTATGGGCGATCTCTTAGTTATGAATATGAATCAAAGACATGAGAAATGACTGTCAAAAATACATCATTGATGTCACAGGCAAAGTGTATTGAGTAGAAGACCAATCATCTTTCTGCACAGTGCGTATGCTTCATCTTCATTGTCCTACTTTGAACTGCTGCTGGCCAGATGGCTGAAGGATCTGTCACAACATCATCATCATCTCAGGTACAATTTTACTGTCTTCTCTGTTTAGCAGTGTTAAAAATTTAAATCATATTTAATAGTTTAAGTTTCAGTTAGGTCTCAGTGGCTTAAAGTGCATTTCCATCATATTCTTTAAGGTAAGCACATGGCGTAGGCTAAATGCAATGCTGTAATTTGTTTTTTAACCTCTTACTATAATGCTCTATTTTAGCTTAAAGATGAGCATTTGGTGGTTGTAATGAACAGTTTTTACTTTAGCTTAAATACGGGCATTTGTGGTTATAATGTACATACAGATGAAAGAATGTTATTTGAAAACTGTAGTTGTGTCATTTATGTGAATGCTCTAAGCTGAACCTAAAGCCTGTGTGTGAACAGTATAGGCTAATTTACCATGTCAGTCTACCCTGCTGAGCACAGAAATTGTAGTCAACTCGCAGAGAACCTTTTAAACAACTTCGAGAAGTCTCACATTAGTATGAAAAGGCTTTTTCAGGAAATTGATTTAAGTAGCATGTGGAAATAAGCAGAAAATATGCATTCGAACATGAAATGGGAGTGTTCATCAAGCCTGTGATTTGTTGAGTGGTGTAGATCATTGCATCGTAGAACTAACAAATATAACAATAATCCCTTCTGGGAAAATTGTACACAATTAAATAATGCTGCAATAATAGATATGTTAATGATAATCATGGGTTTATACAGAATAATTCAATTCAATTCATTATATTGCACTTTTATAGCACTTTTAACAATAGATATTGTCACAAACAGCTTTACAACAATCCACATCTAAGTTACATAGAATACACATGTATTTTCTACTACCTTTATAATGATCATGTATTACTAATTCATTTATTATGGGTTTGTTTGTTTTTTTATCCCCCTATTTTTTTCCTCTATGAACAAAGTACATAGATGTTGCTGGATTTTTGGAAAGGAAGACCGAGGTGGGGTGCATTATCAGGAGAACTTAATTAGTTCAGCATCCATTGTCTGAATCATAAGGTACTTGCAAGTTTATTTTATCATTACAGAATACTGCATTTCTTCAAGCATAAACTGATTGTGATTTATCTCACAGACTTGCAGCATTATGATATTTGGGGGCAGGGTTGGGAGAGTTTAATTACCTGCTAAAAATGTCAGGAACCTAATCTAGTTACCACAAAATTAAAGTAATATAACTGATGTTCCGTTATTTTTGGATTTCCTCAATTCCAAATATGTAGATGATGAGACAAATTCAAAATAAAGATAAATATTGTTGGGCACAGCAACAGTTGACACACACAGGACATCTGCAGATAAGATGCACAAACAGTCTCTATTTAAAAAAAAGTGCAGATGTGAAGATGGGTAAGTGTGCAGGAGAGAAAAGAAAGCGTAGGGTGTGGGAAGGACAACTCGGCTTTTGTGTCAGCAGAAGGGAGGGAATGGTATGCTGCTTCTGCTGCAGTCCAAAGCTCTGAGGCAGCCGGGAAGGATGCGAGGGAGGTGGCTAGGCTTGGATGAGATGCGGAGGATCAAACGGTCTAGAGATCTTATCCCAAGGTCGGCCCACACTCTGTCACAGCCAGCGTTAATCACAGGGAGTCAAGGAGGGCAGAGCAAATAAAACAAAATAAAGCAAATATCAGTGTGATTTATGACTATGAGACAAAAGCAAGAAGGAAAAGTTGAAATTTGTAATTGGTATAAATCCATATTGCACCCCAAAAATGTGAATGTAGCAATGATCATCCGGGTTTCCTGGTAATCACATATCAATGTGGTGTATTACAACCAGTCCACTCACTATGGAAACATCATGTAGTATCCTCTAGGACATTTCATAAGCCCGTTACTTGTGTCTGACATTTTGAACAGGATTATTTTAACAATAATGTAGTTAAATTGATGGTGTTTAATAGAGAAAACTGATTTTAAATCTCTGAAATGGAATTAAATAAATGACCGAATGCTTGCTCAATGTACAGTGTTGCACAGTCTTGCACAGTGTTTCATACTTTAGCATTGTTGGTATAAATCAGTGTTTTAATAGCATGCATACAGGAAAATAACTCACTTCACTGCTCGGTCCTGTGTGGAATAAGTCAGTAGTGACCATGTATGAGGTTTATTATTAATTCGTTTGGAATTAACCGCTGAAGGTGAGGATCTGTTCTCATTATTCTGACTCGACTTGACCTAAACATGAGCTTTTTTAAGTGAGGGGAGAAAGTGAACCACTATAATGGAGAAAAGGGCTGCACTCTGTATTTATAACACAAGACAAAACGACAGCATCATATTCATGAATGCTGCAGAAAACACATATATCCAATGAATAACACTTTTAATAAAATGTTTGGAGCAGATATAGAAATTTCCAGAACTTGTTTCACTTGTCAGGTCAGTTCAAACTATCTGTAAAAGCCAGAATCCTCACCATTTTGCTGACAATTCCCAGGTTTCCTTAATTTGATGCTCGATAACTGCAAGCAGCCTATAGCATCTATGGTCCCTCTCCCTGTTCTTTCGATAACAGCTACAGATTATCATTAGCAGATTAACAGAACACCATTTTTTGTCTAAAGAGCAGCAAAAAACACAGGTGTATACAGTAGCTACTACTGCATACATGAAGCATGCAGTGGTGATGTCATTTGCATACCCTGTGTATAACTGCCACAGTAAAATAATAATACTAATATTATTATAATATAATTATATATATGACTAATATTATAATATAATCATAATATTAACTAGTAGGCTAGGTAAAAAAAAATAGAATTACTATGTAAAACCACAAATTATGAAAAACTGCAAATTCTTAAAGCTTTGAATGTCTCCTTTCATACGAGCCAATTACAACTACTGTAGAATGTGACATTGCCAAATAAATTCATTGCTGAACACAGGCACCCGAAAACTAGTGGAAATTAAATTTTTTTGGTCTCTGGCTAAAAAATATTGTTAAGCTGTATCAGGCTGTTAAATTAATTTTGGTATTATGGGTTTGTAAATATTTGTGTTATCTGTGTTAGCCTTGCATTAGATTGGCGACCTGTCCATGGTGTACCAGGATTGTATCCAGCTTCCCCTGAAACCTGCAATGGATAAACAGCATAGAAGATGGATGGATAGATGGAATACAAAGTGAATTCATACTAAGACATTTTGTGTTTATATCTTGGTCATGTATCTAAGTGTAACCAGGAGATGATAACCATTCAAGCACTGTTCTTTATTTTTTGCTTAAAGCAGTACAGAACTATGGCTGGTTATCAAGGTAAATACATACAACTATGGAATTCTTGATTTACTGTTATGTAAAATACTTTTTGTCTTTCCATATTATGAGTGGTATTTATTTTTTCACATTTTATAGGATGAAGAATGTTGAAAGTGATGAATGAAATGTGCACAAAAAAGAAACCATATACACTGTAAAACCCACTGGAAATGGAACCTTCATTGCTGACAAACGTGTGCACAGAATTTACAGAATATAATTTTTATGTAATTTACTGTATGATCAGGTAATCACTTGCTTAGGCTAAATGCTATTTCTCCTTCTTCTTACATTTGTTATATGGAATCAAGATGACAAGACATCTGGCTCATCATAACTCAGCTGTACTGTGATGCAGGGCCATATTGTAGTTTATATTGGGGGGAGACATCACCCTGCTCAAAATGTCCCAATATATTTCTATTAAAAATGATTATTTTTTATTTATATTGATATAAAAAAATTGCTACATTATGACAGACAACCACACACCACTTTCCAAAATTTGTAAATGTAATCAGAATCATAAAAGAACTTAGCAAACTTGTAATGTTTTATGTAAAGATAGGATCTGTTAATGTAAAATAATATTTTTGTTAATATTATTTGTTAATATTATTAATAATATTTTATGTTTGATTAAGGTGCAAGCAGTTTTATTACAGTCAGCTTCACATTGAGTCTCTGAGCAAGGAGGGGTGGCTGTCGCATTCATAAGTTTTTTTTGGGCAGCCTCAGAAAAGAAGAAATTTTAAGCACAAAAAGAAAAATAGTACATGTCAGATAGAAATATACAGTAGTTGAAGAGATGAGTCAATGTTTCTTCATATAATAACACTGCACAACAAATTTTTTGCTTCTTGAACACTGTTGGGTGTTTCTTATAGATCTTTAGGTGCTGATTATGAATATCACATCAAAATTTACCCATCACATACCGTTTCAGAGAAATATTCAGTTTTGTCATGATTTTTTCTTATATTTGTATCCAAACATTTTCACTCCCGTAAGTGACTTATCAACAACGGTTTGTGCAGCCTGGGCATGTCCAGGCATGGAATCAGGCCAAATTGGAAGCTGTTCTGTGGAAGTTGACATACTGGGCATGCCTGGGCAGGTCTGAACGAGCTTGATGCTGCCTCAGCATGCTATAAAGGTGGCTTTCATACACCGATCCTGCTCATTTGATTAATATAGATAGTCAGTGTGCATGTATAGCATCAGTATAGTAAAGTATAGTATCTGTAGCAATATAACAGTAAATAAGCTTGATGCTATAGACGTTTTGGTGGTTTTTTTTTAATATGTTTTTTTATATATTTTTTATATATTTTTTTCGTGAAAGCACTGAACAAGGAATTCGAAGGTTTTTGTTATTTAAGACAGATGTTCCCAAGAATAACTGGATCAAGATCAGTTAAGATCAAAGAGGGCATTTTTGTTGGCCCCCAGATCAGACATGTTATGAGTGACCAGTAATTTGAAGATATGTTAGTTGGGCCAGATAAAATTGCCTGGAAAGCCTTCAAAGATGTTGTTGACAATTTTTTGGGCAATTACAGAGCCCCAAACTACATTCAGCTGGTAGACAAACTTCTCAAAGACTTAGGAGTCTTGGTATTTGTGGCTCAGCATGGCAATGGCTTGTTTCCTACCTAGAAGGCCGGTCATATCAGCTGACATGGAAGGGATCCACTTCTACTCCACGCAAGCTCTCCACTGGTGTCCCTCAGGGCTCGACACTAATGCTTCTGTCCGGATTTTTGCATGTCTGGCAGACATCTCATCATGGATGGCAGCTCATCAGCTGAAACTCAATCCCAGCAAAACAGAACTGCTATTCATCCCAGCTGATTC
>JAQQZR010007602.1:0-27161 GCA_030068235.1 Notoglanidium macrostoma
GTGTGTGTTTGTGTGTGTGTGTGTGGGTGTGTATGTGTGTGTGTGTGAGAGAGAGAGAGAGAGAGAGAGATAGAGAGAGAGAGAGAGAGATAGAGAGAGAGCATGTGTGTCCTTCATCAGCAGGCTGACTATATTAATACCATCCTGCACAATGAAGAGGAGATTAGTCCTGGCACGGCTCACTTTACTGAACACAATGCAAGTCTGGCTAGAGTACAAATGAATCAGCTAGTGCACTGCCATTATGCTATTTTGTACTGCAGGCAGCAAAATAAATGCGTTTTCGCATGCATCCTCTCACTTACCAACTCAACTCACCTTTATTCTCAGGCGCAGCAGACACACACAGACAGCACACACACAGCAAGCCTAAAGAAAGGTGTTTTGGACTTTAATCTCCTTTGCTGATATGCATAAAAATAGAGAAGCATCAAAGAAAGCCATAGCCCAGAATTCCAAACTGACAAGAGAGGTGAGAGGCAGCACAAGACGGAGTGGGAGAGATAGATAAAATGGAAAGAGACAGAAAGAGCAAATGAAAACAATACATATGATAACGCTAAATAAATTCTTCTTGTCTCAATCATACTCTGCAAGAAAATATTTTATCTCAACTGGATGGTGTTTCAAGAGTGAGAGTGAGAATAAAAGAGAGCGAAGCACAGACAGACAGAGGCAAAGAGAAAGAGAAAGTAACTAAAAAAAGGCACATATATATATATATATATATATATATATATATATACATGGATCATTTATAATATATATGTTATAACATATATAACATAACATATAACGTTATAACTGATTCATGTATATATACATATCTTCAATATGGCAGGTCTTGGGGGTGTTCCCAGTAAGCAGAAGTTAGAATGTCCCAATAGAGAGCCAAAGAAGGACAACCAGTGAACCAGCAACAGGATAATGGCCACCCAAAATTCACTGATGTGCTTGGGGAGCGAAGGCAAGCCTGTCAGGTTCAATTCCACAGAAGAGCTACTGTAACACAGACTGTTGACAAAGTTAATGCCGGCTATGATGAAATGTGTCAGAACACACGCTGCATCGCAGCTTGCTGTGTATGGGGCTGTGTGGCCGCAGACCAGGCAGAATGCCCATGCTCACCGCTGTCCACCACCAAAAGTGCCTACAATGGGCAAATGAGCATCAGATACTCACCATGGAGCAATGGAAGAAGGTGGCCTGGTCTGATAAATCACATTTTCTTTTACAACATGGCGGCCAGGTGCGCGCGCATCGTTTACCTGGGGAAGATCTGGGGAGAAGGCAAGCCTGCGGAGGCAGCGTGATGCTCCGGGTAATGTTCTGCGGGGAAACCTTGGGTCCTGGCATTCGTGTGGATGTTACTTTGACACGTACCACCTACCTAAACATTGTTGCAGACCATACACACTCCTTTATTCGCTAATGGCTGTGGCTTCTTTCAGCAGCATAATGTGCCCTGTCACACTGCAAAAATTGCTCAGGGACGGTTTGAGGAACATGACTATGTGTTCGAGGTGGTGACTTGGCCTCTAAATTCCCCAGATCTCAATCCAATCGAGCATCTGTGGGATGCGCTGGACAAATAAGTCTGATTCAAACCGCAGGACTTAAAGGATCTGCTGCTAATGTCTTGGTGCCTGATATCCCAGCACACCTTCAGAGGTCTATCGAGTCTATGCCTTGAAGGGTCAGAGCTGTTTCGGAGGCACAAGACGAACCTACACAATATTTGGGACATGGTTTTAATGTTATGGCTGATCTGTGAATATTGCTATATATAAAATTGAAGCTACTCCTTCTTACTTATATTTTTATTCTCATTCGTACTTGTACTCATGGTATAACATGTCTTTTCTAACCAAACTGAGAGGAAAGAAATGTCTTTCTACAGTGTACAACGATTGCGTTTAACTACCGAGAGGCTTGAGATATTGTGTGCATTGTCATACCAGTTGCATATCTATATTTCCATGAATGCAAGGAAAGAAAAATTATTTCAATCACCTCCCTCAATGGTTTAAGAAATTCTGAACACTTTATGGTACAGAAATTGCAGCGTGGCTTCAATGCAGGAACACAGACTCTTTTCAGTGATGCTCCATACAGACCTGATTTAGTCATTCGGATGAAAGCGGACAATTTTGTTGCCTTTCATACAAATGAAGTTGTAAGAAAGCGATGGCTAACCCAGACCCATCACATCCACCTTTACCATCATCGCTTTTTTACACAAGTTTGGAGCTTCTGCACTTATTCATTTTCTGCTCTTGTGGACAGTGCTACAATCATACCCTGTTTGCACAACATCCCAAAACACATCCCATAATTTTGGTCAGCTTTTACAAGCATTTAGATCATGAATCGTATACGGGTTGATATATTAACAACTTTAATGCTGTTATGCTGGTTGATGTAAGTAAGCAAATGATGTACTGTATTCTGCTAATTTTATATTAGGCGAAATGAGATGAAGAATCAACATTTTGAGACACATTTTGAGGCGTATGAGGCGACCATGAGAAGGTGCTCAGGAAAACATAAGGCAAATAAGTTTTCATGACAATCTTAACCGTTTATAACTTAATGGGAATTTTCTAGCGGCAGACTGAAGTGCGTATGATAGCTGGAACTACTCTAATGAAATGTGCTGTTATTTGCTTGCATTTCTCTACACGCCTGGAGTTTCATGTGACCCACATAGAATAGTTGCAAATTTAGGAATAGTGTATTATAAATAGCATGTCAGTGCATGAATATGAATGGAGTGCTGCTGCAATGAAGAGGCAAGAGCCAGAGGGAAATTTCACTTATCACTAATCTCACTTGTGGTAAAGTGTGTATGAGGTGTGTAGTGAGGCTTTACATAACGTAACTAAATGAGAATTATAAAGGAAGTTACATACATGTGTCATATCTGTGAGTATGCAATTGTTAGCAGTAAAAGAATTCAATGCAAGGTCCGCAAAAATGATAACGCCACAGTGCTGTTGAATTCTCAATACTGATTGTTCAAAAGTTGTGGATTAATTTTATATAACACATAATCAGACAGTAATACCAGCTGCAAATCACAGGTTTATATTAATGAGCTT
Source organism: Notoglanidium macrostoma (assembly GCA_030068235.1). Taxonomy (NCBI): domain Eukaryota; kingdom Metazoa; phylum Chordata; class Actinopteri; order Siluriformes; family Auchenoglanididae; genus Notoglanidium; species Notoglanidium macrostoma. The sequence continues at coordinate 3,102 of JAQQZR010007602.1, forward strand.
GTTCTAACTCGTTATTGTGTCTGTAGTAAAAACTGACATTGGAAGACTCCGCATAATCAGATTTTGAAAATGTTTTCTGTGAGAAGATGTAAGGAGTCTCCAGCGACAGCCCTTTGTAACGTAAATGGATTTTTGAAACTTTGCAGGACAGAGAACTTTGTTTCTCGATAGCATGGCTGGTGAGGGAATTTACTATAATGCATGTGATAACATGAACTGACTTGTTTTGTGGAAGTTCTTATTAATGTATAAAGAATTAAATTTAGCTATGAAGAGATAAAAAGCATGGCGTCTCAAACTTTACTAAATTAAAAAAAAAAGGAATTATTGGCAGATTTTGTGGCATAAGAATAATAAAACACTCTCGAAAACGATGTTATTGAAAAATAATTTTGGGGTGGTAACAGTAATTCTACTTCATGTTAAGCCTTAGCACACCACCCTCCTTTTTTTCTGATAACAGCACATCCATCATGTTCGATTTCTTACTTAATATCTGTGCATGTGGTTGAGTAATGATATAGTCTAAACCACAGTAGGCGGTCCATCTAATCAGACCAAACCTGTTCATCCTACAGCCGCTGACATGTTTACTCACACTTCTGTCAGCGTCAGCCCGAGTGGCTGCGTGTGCACACTCATGCCGGCTCCTCCTGGCACCCAGCAAGAGATGCTGGATCTGATTAGATATGAGAGAGTGCACAGATCTGAGTGTGAGATGGGAAAACAGGTAAGCTTGGCTATCTGTGGTGTCAAGAATTCTTTTGCAAGATGTCTTTCATGTCTGCTTGTTAGCTTCAGCCAGACCTCTCTGTTCTAGTTAAGTGCTTCTGCCACTGTCATGCATTTAAACAGGAAAGAGTTCACTGCATTTTTCCACATCTAATGTAAACCTTGTTTCTGTCAAAGGGACAGGCTGTCTATGTACTGAAGAGTTCATCTATCAGCATTACAGAATGCCATACTCTAATAAAGGCGAGGTAGAGCTGAGATTAAGCAGCTCACAGCTTTCATTTTGTTGGACACTTAACTTTTTACAGTTCACACGGCTTGAGATGACAACTTAGATATGCATTTTTCTCCGAAGTGTAAACTCTTGTTTTGGGATTGTGATTTTGATTGTTACGTTTACCTGAACGTGAATGCGGAGTGAAATCTAAAAATTCCCTAAATACAGAAAAGGTTTTTATTGCTGGCTAAGCAGAAAATTGAAATAAGATAAAATATCAACATATGTAAGTGATGATATTGCATGTGGTGGCTCTATGAAATAATTATTCAGAATTATGTGCTCTAAACAGGTTCTAATAGGAGGTTGTGGCAGGTGGAGTGCAGTTTAGCGGAGGCTGTAATGGGGAGGGAGTTTAGGTGATGGAAGTTAGCAAGTTGAATCGTGTTAAAGAGTGTGTCGGGTGCTCCAGCAATCTCTCCATCTCCCTCTGGTCTAACCGCAGCCACCTTTTGCAGACATCCAGCACTCTCTGCACGAATGTAAACAACTTATCCCCCTCCCATAGTGTCATCTCACAGAAACAACAGCGATGCTGCATGGGTGTCAGCCCCACATGCTTTAGCATGGCCTTCTTGACAGCACCGTAGAGTAGCTGTCTAGCAGGTGGCAAGCTGGTCAGCAGGGCTTGGATGCGATGCCTCCACAAGCTTTTAGGCCAGAAGCACCTGGATGCTGTCAGTTTTTGTCCGCCAGGTTTTGACATCATTGTGACAGTTCATGAGGGTACAAGAAGAACCCAGGAAACCCAGGAATGGTTTTAATCTGTCTGGCTTTTATTTTCGGAAGCTACCGATCTCAAAACCACTAGACTGCAACTAAAAGTTTTCCGTTTCACCTTCTCATGCTCCGGCTGCCCCTCACTAGAACACATGCACGCACACGCAGTGGAAGGAACACACTCAAGTACACACAAGATCCCTCACCTTCTTCTCACAAACTCCTTTCCCTGTAACACCATTCACTAACCACACCCACAGAGAGGCTGCTCCCATAGCTTTACCCGAACACTACCTTGCTAAGCTCCAAAATACAATACTTATACATTTACCCCAGCTACATTTTTTTTTCTTCCTGCATGTTATTCTGCAGATATATACATGTGTGTCTTCAGAAAGATTATTTTGCTGTAGGAAGTAAGAACTGTCTCCCTTCAGACAAATTCATTAGCCTAGATAAAAAAAGAAAGAGCATGCCAACCTGGCCACAAAGGCCAATTCTAAATTTCAATTTTATTCACTGCCTGACAATGACACAATAAGAGAGGGATAAAGAGAGAGAGAGAGAGAGAGAGAGAGAGAGGGAGAAAGAGAGAGAGAGAGAGAAAGAGAGAGAACCCAGCCTATTATAGTGAGGGCAGCCCACAGTTCTCAACAGTGACAAATTAATCATCTCTCTAATGCCTGGTGAGAGCTCTGACTTCTCCCCTCTGATTCAAAAGGTGGAGTGCATCTTTCATTCTACCCGCTACCATTAACACTCAAGATGGATCTGCTTGCAGCAGTTTAGGTGAGCAAGGGAAAATAATAATAATTATAATAATTATAATAATAATAATAATAATAATAATAATAATAATAATTTTAGATCTCCAGTTCTGAAACTCAATATAGCGCATAATTTCTGAAAATGTCTGCTCCAGATTCAATATTGATTTCGCTTTTTGTTTTGCTATATTTTTCAGCACTCTTTGAGAATGGAGCTATTGATTAGAATGCAGAGGGGAAACTCACCAGTGCCACTGTCATTAAGAAATAAGTACAACTCTTAATAGAAAAGGGGCCTTAATTTAACAATTCAAGTTAACAATCTCTAACCAACTGCATTTCAGCGTTGGGCAACTTTGGCAAATAAAATGACTTTTAGTTACAAGCTTTTGAGCTACCAGGGGCTTTGTAACATATTATTGCAACAATATTACACGGTGGTCCACAAAGAAATGCCAATACAATGTTGTGTTAACAAATTCGTTCGAATCATCCTATGTAGCAAGCAGACTCTTTTTTATAAAAAGCTACTCTGCAGCCTTCAAAACTGGTAGCACTACTGCACAAAAATGCAAATGCAAAAAATGTTCTCACAAACTGGTAAAAATTCAGGAAAGTTATCAACCTTATGCATAATGAAATCTGGTTGGAAATACAGTTTTGCACCATAGCTGTGGTCCAAGATAGGTGTGGAAATGGATAAGAGCTAAAAGATTATGTGCTACAATTTTTTTTATTATACTGCATCATTTACACAGTGTTTTACTGATTTTCAAGTCACATGACTAATCCCAATGCTTGGTGTTAGAACGAGCTGCCTGAAGAAGAGTTCTCGTCCTGTGTTTAACATTCTTTAACAGATTGAAAACCAGGAAGTTGACAGAATCAAATTTCACAAGAACATCACTAAAATAAACCACGCTGATAAAATTACATTTTCAATTATGCATTACAGTCGTTTTGCCCCAAAATTAATTTGGAAGGAAATAATCCATTGCCTGCTGCTTGACTCTTGATGAGTGACCTTTTGATACAAGACTAAAGCCTTGACAAATGAGGGTTAAAGTTTTAAGCTATAGTCATTTCCAGCAGTCCCAGTACCTTTTAGCACATTGATCCATAATGCAAGTTTAATTCACTTTAATTCATTCAGAAATCAAGTAGGGCCCGATTCTCACGTGCCCATAAGTCAAAAAAGTGCACAGCTCTGTCGTTTTCAGTCTATGTGTATTCTCCCCTTGACTTATGTCTGTGACTCATGTGCCCTGAATTCACTTACGCGATTTTGGTGGAGCAAGTCAAAAATCTGGGCGTTTCTTATGTAAATACCATTTATGCGCATTCTGCCATGGAAAAATAAATAAATAAATATATTTATGTGAAACTCCTCACGATGCATGGAGGGTTCCACCCGAAGTCCAGCTCCCTGAGACTCTATGAACAATGGATAGAAGGGGGGAGAGGATTAGTGAGTGTCACAGCCGGTATCCAGAATGAAAGACGGCCCACAAGGAATGAACTGATGAAAGAGTGTCTCAGGCAGCAGAAAACAGAGGATGGCAAGGACGAAGAGAAAATATCATGGAAGACCAAGAGAGAAGAGAACTAAGTGTTTTAATATTTTTTTCTTTTGGTGTCAGAATCAGGGCTCTGTACTTACTGGTCCTCATCAAATTGCATTTTAATTAATGAATCTCCACACATCAAACATGTCTTTATATACAAAGGCCCAGCACACATGGTTTCGTATGTATTCGTCTTATTTATTTATTTTGTTTATATCATAGGCCAACAAAGAAGTGAACATTTCTACAAAGAAATGAATTCCTTCCTTTGAGGTGATCCTTACTATAGCGAAGCTCCCCCTTTAGCGTTTAAATATTTATTTGATCTATTTTAAATAAATTACGCCTTTACTCATGAGGCTGCCTTAATGCTGAACTTGCACATGGTGGGCAGGGTCAGAGTGCGTAGAGGAGAATATGCGCAACTGAATAACTAATAACGGAAAACGGCTTACGCACAAATAGGAAATTAGTGAGTATGGCCTTAGTGAGTAGGAGAAGTGTGAATAAAAAGGAGGATAATGAAGATGAAACATACATTCAGGGTATGAAAATAGCTCCAATATACGTTACTTCTAATTAGCAGAAAATTTATTGTGATTTAGTTTTCCATCCTGAATATAAATAGTTTGATGTACTAAACTGAGTGAAATAGGCAGTTTTCCAGTCGCTTTACTTTACAGACATGAACTTGGTGATAATAATGCATAATGAATAAAAATAATTAATTTAAACATTAAACATGGCTATTTACTAGCAGAATGAATATTTGGACTCAAGTAAACTGATGTTCATAATCACTTTTAATAATGGACATTGTGAACAGTTCTGAAGTTTAGAACCAACTTTGTACACAAGATAGATTAGACTGAGGATCTGTACATCCCACTGTGCAAATCCAAGAGTACGAAGTCTTACGATTCCCAAGCTTTAGAATCCCCACAACTTTGCCTCTAACTGTCATAAAGTGTTGACACTAGAGATTCACAGCAAACATTTGGGTTTGACATCAAGGATGAATATGAGACGATATATCATCATCATATATCATCAAGCAACCAATCGTTGTTTGAACTAACCCATTTTATCAAAAATATTACAACATATGACTGACAGGTGTTCCTTGTTGCCCAGGTGTGCTCTGTTAGATTGATTGTTTAAGCAATTAATAGATCTGAATATCTACTTTGGGTTTGAACTCCGAGTTTCACCACTCAATGCATCACAAAAGAAGAACGTGACAGTTCGGTGATGTCAGTGTATCAGTCAAGAAATGAAAGCTAACATTCTGATCTTTCATCTCATATTCATCTTTTGATCTCAAACCCAAATGTCTTCAGTGTATAACAAAAACAAAAGAATTGGCCTTGCCATTACTCATTCATACTTTCAGAGGGAGCCATATGAGGTGTTCGCACCTTATAAATGTGTACATTTTTACACAAGATCAATCATGTATTAGAGCATATTAATATAAACCTTGCAGCTTAATCTACTGTCCAAGCTGCAGTTTTAGAAAATTAATCAACACCTTCTGACCAATCAGAATCAAGTATTCAACAGCGCTGTTAAAAAAAAGGTTTTTCATTTAAGAATAGTTCGAATTTGTGTGAGACATGGTTGTAGACATGGTCGTGACCAAGCAAAATCTAATTTTGTGTCAGACCAGATTAGTAGCTTTACCACCAATGTATTTCTAAATATAGTGTGGGCTGAGATCAGTTTCCTATTTTTCCGTTATTTTATGTCCAATTCCTGCAGGTATATCAATCCTCAAATCTTCAATCCAAGCTCACAGTGCATGCCAATTCACGAGACCACACATGAGCAACACTAACCAAATACACAGATGAACAGTGGACATTCGTTACTGTTAGCCAGAGAGAGAGTATGCCTTAAGTGTCTTGTATCCCATCAAGCCTCTATCTATCAATTACTGGCCATAAAGTCACCCTGTGTTTTGAAACAGCAGTAAAATAATAATTCTTATAATAATATAAAAAAAAAAAAAAACCGTATACTATCCTCCTAAATAAATTCAGCACAACCCCCAGTATGTTTTCCCAAGCACTGGTCAGACTGAGTGCTAGCTATCCCAAGGTGATTTTTTTTCAAGCCTATAGCTTTTCATCCTTAACCCATGTATAACAAAAAGGTTTCAGTGCCTCCAATTAATGCCAAATAAACAAACAAGAATCATCCAGTTTGACTGTGTATCATAATTTAAACCATAATTGTTGTTAAAAATATATAATTAGAGTGTGAATGTGCTGCAATACCTAGGGTTATCATGTTTTGGCCCAGAAATGTGGACACTCAAGCTCAGGAAGGTACAGGGCCATTAATGCACTGATTGATGGTGGGATTATGACCCCTGCACTGAAGGTCTATTCAATGCCATCTGCTAATCACTCTGTTTCAGGTACTCACTGATCATGCACAATGACTTAACAGCTAGTGAAACTCTGATGCTTCGTAATTGTAAAAATGTACTTAATTCATATATTGGGTTTTATCCAACTACCCACATTTTACACATCAGTGATCTTAAAATGATCTTTGTGGAGTTGTGGAGTTGGCTTGTTTTCCCTGTTCCTGTTTGGGTTTCATTCAGGTGCTTTGGTTTCTTCCCACAGTCGAAGACATGCAGGTTAGGTCAACTGACTTCCCTAAATTGCCCATAGGTGTCAGTGTGACTATGAATGGTTGTTTGTCTCTTTGTTGCCCTGTGATATGCCGGCGACCTACCTAGGGTGTACCCTGCCTCTCATCTGAAGTCTGATGGGATTGGCTCCTGCTTTCCTGTGACCCTGACAGATAAGCAATATGGGTAATGGATGGATGAATATAAGAGATACAAGGTTATTAAACTTGTTTCCAGGCAATTATTCAACTTCAAGCTTGAAGTTGTTTTATTCTATTGGCAGATAAGATTTAAAAAATGACTGCTTGAAATAAATAAATGCAATTATATACGTTTATAATAGTGGATATGATTTTTACACTGCAATTTTTTTAATACGAACAATTTTTACAACCAACAATGTGTCAGGTTCAGTTTACCAAGGAACTTTTTTCTTTATTACAGAGAACATGGAATAATTTTGACCTGTGAGTATCAAGTAATAAAGGTTTGAAAAATGACTGGCATTTGTGAAAAAAGGTGTGTTCAGCCAGCAACGTTCCTTCTATACTGCATTTGCCCTCCCACATGCACTCACACATTTTTACTGTCTTGCCAAGATTGTAAAGGATTTACATATATATTGCTACAAAATACGGTTTGCTCTATCTTCATAAAATCTAAATAAATGGCCTGGGTCAATGGAACAGTAAACAGTGTTCAGTTGAAAGCCAATCACTGCCCCCACTATTACTCATTCTAATAGGTTTCTGTTACTCACACTACCTTTTTTATTTAGCTAGTCATATGTGTGTCTGCTATGATAATAAACTGTAGTTATTTGATTTCTTGCACATCTGTAGAGATAGGTATATGTGGATCTGATCCATTTGCCTATTAGCACAAAGTGTATCAGCTCTGCCTTTGCTTCAGACAGCTCAAATGAAATTAATGAGACTGTCTGCAATATCAGCAGAATATGAGAAAGCAGTCTATAATACCAATACATTACGCTGCAGATCTAAAGAAAGGCGACTGAGGGAGAAAGCACACCGAATATTTTCATGGTCACTGTAAATACTGAATTAAAATTGATGCCATGGCTGATTTCTGGGAACTAAGCAGGAATCATAAATATGTCACCACGAAACTTGAAGTGCAATGCTTTGGCTTCCTGCTTGAGGTGTTACATAACTCTATGTGAAAGTGGGTCTATGGGTCAAAGAAAAATAAGCTAAAAGCAGAATTTTATTCCTGATCTCATATTAATATTTAGCTGATATTACACTGACAGACTTCAAAATATCATTGAGATCCTGAATGAAACTGAGAATGTGCCAGTGATCACTGTTCCCCAAATATGCTTCATATTTATGGTTAATAGCTACTGAAATGTATAAAATAAAAGTTCTGCAAAAACTACATTTATACAATTCTCCTCTTACCCCTGATCAGTCAAGGCATGTTTAGCATCCAGAGTTTGTGTATTATTGTGTAAGATTAACCAACTATTAAGTTAAATGGGATACAGACTGTTAGCTGTGTTCAGTGTTGGCGACTTAAGTTGAAACATTGCATCAATATTTACATGGGGAAAGTTACTCGTATTCACTGATAGGTTACAAAGCTGCTTAAGTTGACTTTCTAAGCAACCCATTGAGATTATTAACCTCGCCTGCATGTAGTTCTGTGTTTTCTTGGGTGGAAGTGTCATGGTTTGAGGTTGTTTTGTAACGTTGTACTAAGGGGTACTTTTTAGCAACATTTGTCTCATAGCCCTTGTGGAAAATTTAAAAAGTAAATTTCAGTCACCAAATACGTTCCCGCTGGTTGACTACATTTGCAATAAATGTCATTTACTGCCAATTTTAGAAGACCCAAGATTAAAGGGAGAATATCTAGTGTTTTCATGTGTGATTCAGGAGAATGCTGCTGATGTAGGATTTATGAGCTTCTCAGACAAGCTCTTCATGGATTCTTGATTTTCACTGACATTGATGCAAGGTAATAGAAATCAGCTCTTAGACACAGGTGTAATGTTTTACTGATGTCATCAAGGCTCAATCCAATTTAGAGGCTCAACTATACAATAGAGAGTGCAAACATTCAGCGCACAAATTTATTTCATTTTAAATTACACCACTGGTATATTCAAAAAGGTATTACAATGCATAAATATACAACAGTGTTGCTGTTATATCTTAATGAGTGTCACATGATATTTATTCATTTATTATGGCCTCTATGCATTATGAATTATTTCCCCTACCGCTCTCAGACAGAGAGAATACATTTTGGATTTACAGAAGTGAATTGATGGGATGGTGTGCCTTAGGAAATAAAATGTGAAAATTTTTAAGTTACTGTTCATAAATATATTATCTAATGTTTCTCATTATGAGATTATTATGAAATGGAAAATTCATACTGAAAATAATTTTGGTAATTCAAGCATTTATTTCTAATTTAAGCATTTATTAATCACAAATAAACAACATAAATGCAGGTATATACTTTTCTTTCACCTTAAAAGAGTCTACTGACATTAGCCATTTATCTCAGCACAGTATAATTGTGAGGTATGATGCAGGTGACATAATGGAAAGGATCAACAAGGGGGAAAGATTTGTTTGAGACTTTCATGGATTTTGCCAGAGAAAAGTAGTTACCAATGAATATTTGTATGTGAACAGTCTTGTCCTTTCAGCAGGCAGTGTTTCCATTTAAAAGCAAGCTGGAACACTTAAGCAGGGACACTAACACTGGTAATCTTCTGCACTCTGAAAGACTGCAATAATTCAGAGATGCATGCTTAGCAAATGACCATACTCAACATTTCGATCTCCAACAGCTAGCTGGCTTCATGTCCGATCTCCTGATGTCCTTCAAATCATGTTTTGAGCATTTTATGAGCATATCACTCTTTTCAAATTCATCACCTATGTATGCAAGTGTGAAGCAGTTGAAGCTGATCTAATGTGCATCCCCAGGGAGTCCACCTAAGATTATGAGGTGGAAGTTGCTGACCTGAAGGCATCTGACACATGGGTGTGCAAGTTCAATTCATTAAATGAGGATTTGGAAAGACTTACGTGTCTGTGAGCAGAACTGGCAAATGAATACAAGTGAACATAAATGAAAAAACACAATCCGAGTCTCAAAAGCTGAATTGAGCTTCCTGTCACATACCATAAAATGCAGCACATTGGTTTTGCCATACTGTCATAAACACATGGTGCACCCATCACAGGGTGCATTTGTATGTTGCATGTTGCTCACAAACTCCATGAAAAGTGCACAGACAGCTAGGAGCATGTAATAAATGATGAGGAAAAAGGCTAAAAGGCAGATGTGGAAGTTATTTTGACTCCCATTGTATAATATTAATAATAATAAGTATGTTCTAAATTGAGCGGTACAGTGGTGCAGTGATTAGCACTGTCGCCTCACAGCAAGAAGGTCCTGGGACTTGATCCCCGGGTCACCCAGGATGCCTTTCTGTGTGGAATTTGCATGTGTGGGTTTCCGCCCACAGTCCAAAGACATGCAGATTAGTTCACCTGGCTACTCTAAATTGCCCATAGGTGTGAATGCAAGTGTGTGTGGCTGTTTGTCTGTGTTGGCCCTGTGACTGGCGACCTGCCCAGGGTGTACCCTGCCTCTTGCCTGAAGTCTGCTGAGATTGGCTCTAGCTGCCCCTGTGACCCAGATGGATAAAGTGGTATAGATAATGGATGTATGGAAGTTCTAAATCATTCGTTAGCTGAACCATTTGTTTACAGTTTACAGCTATGTGTATACCAGCCCGTTTTTGGTTGATGGTACCATTTCTTTTGCCATAGTTAGCTCGTTAAGTGTAAATTTACACTTACTCAGTAGCATGAGTAGGATACAAACAACTTTAGATTGTTAACACCATAAGTATCAGCAAGTAATGTATATAAATAAGTAAATATAAGATCTGGATTATCATGAGTGGTTATGTGTGTGTGTTCACATTCTACAAGTATAAAGTCTCTCAAATCTCCTACCCACATTTCTCCCTGCTGTCATAAATAACCTTTATCTTCATGCACATTCGCCTGCCCACAGAAAACAAATACATTAAAGCATTAGGTATGGGATTGATTTATTTCTGCCTGTAAATGGCATTAGGAAAGCAACAATGCGCAATCGATCTAGAAAGGTGTGTTGGAAATGCTCAGACTCATCAGCTTTATGACAAGTGTGCATGGCATTCGAATGGTAAGGAGATGATTTATGCTGATGGGTCACCTCTTGCTTTGTAACTCAGCAGGGTCATATGGATCAGTGTAATTGGAAGGAGAGTGACAATGTTTTTTGCACACATTTGTGTAATAAATTGGAAACAGAGAATATGAAATAAGTGCATTTGAAATAAGTTTTGAAGTATAATCAATGAGAATTGCTATTCTTATTAAAATCTCAAACCCAATGAATTGCTGCATTTCTATTTTGGTGAAAATGCAAAAAAATTTTGCAAACACTTTTGTTGCAAACACTTGTGTTGACCTCAACTGAAGAGGTTTACCAGCGTTGTCGATTCGAACCAAACCAGAGATGTCGATTCAAACCAAGCCAGAGTTATCGAGGGACTCAATTATACCAGAGAATTAAGAACAATTTATGCTCTACCTGCCGGAAGCACGGCCGCGGAGGCGTCCCAAGAGTTTTTTTGCATGCCTTGGTGATTCAGTTGTAGAATTCTCACCTGCCACGAGGGAGGCCCGGGTTCGACTTCTGGCCAATGCACAGCCATTCTTTTGCAGGTGCTTGTGTGGCACAAGACCTCACCTGAAGACGTTTACCAGCTGTTGTCTATTCGAACCAAACCAGAGATGTCGAGGGACAAGATTATACCACAGAATTAAGAGCAATTTATGTTGTTGGGATGAGTTGACGCGTAAACCCCACGCCGCAGCTTTACTTGCGCCTGGTATACATGCTTCTCCCTGCGTGATAAAACAAAGTAGCACCTAATGGTGCACAAACGACATTTTCAGAGGAATGCCAAGCTACAAAAATAACTCAAGAAACTTACACTTACAGTGATCTTTTTCAAATATGATGAACAGACTCGTCGCAAAATGACCTAATTGCAAAGGAAATGTCTAGTGCATCAAGGTGTACCCCGCGTGTCTTGAATATCTGTCATCGTTGGTGAACCAGAAGAAAGTACAGAAGGGTCGATTAGAGGAGAAGCTAAACGAACGCAAAAAAAGGAAATCGGCATGGTTGACTTCGGAATTCATAGTCCAAAGTCCCGTTACGATCAGCAAATCACAGAGGCAACCGAAAAAAATAGGGTCTAGTGGAAGACGGAAGTAAAAAACAAAAAAAAACATAAAAATGAAAATTGGCATGGCTGCCTCCTGAATATACGATCCAGCATCCAGTCATGCCTTGAATAAAGTGCTGAGGTGGCAATATACTTGCTAGAAGACAGAAGAGTCTTAGGTCCCTGTCTTTCACGTCAGCATATTTCCGTCAGTGGTAGCATGTTCAACTGCCACGTGGTAGGCCCGGCTCACATTCCAGATCAATAGACAGCGGGGTATTTAAAACCGACCGTTAGCTAATCGCCTTCACCCAAAGACGATTGCAAGTGATGCCAGGGCTGCCCAAACTCAGGTCAGGATGCTCTACTTGTCCAAGTTCAAAGGACATTGCCGAAGCGGCTGCGTACCTGCCGGCAGCACGGCCGCGAAGGCGTCCCAAGAGCCTTTTTGCATGCATTGGTGGTTCAGTGGTAGAATTCTCGCCTGCCACGCGGGAGGCCCGGGTTCGATTCCCGGCCAATGCACAACCAGGCTTTTGCAGGTGCTTGTGTGGCACAAGACCTCACCTGAAGAGGTTTACCAGCGTTGTCTATTCGAACCAAACCAGAGATGTCGAGGGACAAGATTATACCACAGAATTAAGAGCAGTTTACGTTGTTGGGATGAGTTGACGCGTAAACCCCATGCCAGAGCTTTACTTGCGCCTGGTATACATGCTTCTCCCTGCGTGATAAAACAAAGGAAAACAGTAGCACGTAAAGGTGCACAAACGACATTTTCAGAGGAATGCCAAGCCACAAAAATAACTCAAGAAACTTACACTTACAGTGCTCTTTTTCAAATATGATGAACAGACTCGTCGCAAAATGACCTAATTGCAAAGGAAATGTCTAGTGCATCAAGGTGTACCCCACGTGTCTTGAATATCTGTCATCGTTGGTGAACCAGAAGAAAGTACAGAAGGGTCGATTAGAGGACAAGCTAAACGAACGCAAAAAAAGGAAATCAGCATGGTTGACTTCGGAATTCATAGTCCAAAGTCCCGTTACGATCAGCAAATCTCAGGCGCAACCGAAAAAAATAGGGTCAAGTGGAAGACGGAAGTAAAAAACAAAAAAAAACATAAAAAATGAAAATTGGCATGGCTGCCTCCTGAATATATGCCCAAACTCAGGTCAGGATGCTCTATTACATGTTTCTCCTTGCATGACAAAACAAAGAAATACAGTAGGAATTTTACAGCCAGTGCTAGTTCCATTCTAATTCATCATCAACAGGGCAAACGTTTAACACACAAGGGCACATCTCAGGCAGATGACAGTCAGACAACGGCAGAGGTGACCATTTTCAGATTGTGTACTTGTGGGTGTAGTACTGTAATTAGTCTGATAATATTACACTGCTTTTACAGAGCTAAAATGAGACTAACATCAATGTGCAGAGCTACAATAATCTCTGCCAGAGTCAGACGTTGATTGAGTTCCACGAACACAGAGCAGGATCAATCACTAGGCAAAAGGGACACCCATTCACATTTCATTTTACAGTAAGTACAGAAGTCACTAACTGTGTGTGCAGAAAAACTTTTGAAAGGCATAGTTGCTAAATTTGCATGAAACATCTATATTGTGAGAAATAATGGTTCCTTAAGGATTCTTTATGTGTCTCTAAAAGAACCTATTCTATAGAGAAAACCTTTGTCATAGGGTTCTGAATAGAACCTTTTTGAGGTTCCTGAAAAGGGCAGATAAAAATGTGTGAAAAAGTGCTAGTTTGAACCTTTTACCTTTCAAGAGAGTTGGAGAGTTTAAGAGTGTGGATCTTTTAAGAGTGTGGAGACTGTTGAACCTTTTATGAGTGTGGATTTTGTTCCAAGGCAATGTTTTATATGGATTTTTGATGACATAGAAAAGTTGTATTATCTATTATATGTTAGACCTCGGAGAAAGATCAAGGAGGAAAGACAAACTAAATATAAATATATTTGCATGGGCAAATTTATAGGTAGGATTAATGGTTTAAACTATTCTGTTTATTAATAAATAATCTATCTATACAGATTAAATACTTTTATTTCTGTGGTTCTCCAGGTTTTGCAAATGAGAAAATGACAAATAATGTGGACCATGAACACTCAAACAAATAGAAACAAATAGCAGACAGTAGCTGGCTTACCCCTTATACCGAGAGTTTTAGCCAATGTAAGTGTTTTGTCAAAAACCCACATGTGAGGGTCTGTTTTGATTTTGAGTTAAATATTCTTGAGTATGCATGTAGGTCAGACCAGGCTGGCTGATCTCTTGATGTCGTCAGACTATCCGTGGTCACTGAGAGAATGCATATGTCAATTTCATTGTAAAAGGCAAAGTTACTGTTTGATAAATTATCCCATTTGGGATTTTTTTATTGTTGTGCATTTAATCTTTCATAATGGTGCCATTGTTGTGCTCTCTTTCTCACTGTGTACTATTGAATCATTTTTCAACATAACTGAAAAGGATGCACAATCACTGTATAGATTGAACCAGCATAATCTTGCCCCTGGTGAGTTCTTACATAAGCCTCTGCTAAGCGTCTCATTCCTCTTGATTGTCATGTAACTGCTGTGTAATTGGGCAAAAACTGTATTCCTGGCCAGCTATTATCGAGTCTACAGAGAGAAAGACAAAGAACAAAAGCAAGGAGGGAGAAAGATGAGAGAGATGGGCCAGATGTGACTTACACACCAGACTCAGGAACTATCTCTTTCATCTTTTTTCTGCCCGTTCCCGAGACAGAGTTTAGTGGGATAAAAGAGGTGTGAGGCGGTGTGTTAGAGTGTTGGAGTGTAAATCAAACGCACATGATGGTCCACACTGCAGAGGAGGAGAAAGTGGGGCAATTCGGAGTTCATCAATTGCATCGCATCATATTAGCCCTCGGCTTTCACTGACATCTCACATCCATTCATATTCTACTACCACCCTGGTCAGCCAGCTAGTATGTGAGTGTTTACTTCTGCAAAGTAGTGCATCTTTTTTTTTATCTTTTACACCAGCTGCTACAGCATGGCGCTAAAACACCCCTGTTAATAGTTATTCATTGAAAATTCATAGCTCCTGTTTTGTAAAGAGCAAAATCTTAAATGCATGAACAGACAATGTTTATATCTAGGATTGTATAAAGGGTTTTGGTAAACTTTGGTCAAAAGGATTTAATCACATAAAGTTTATTACTGACTGATATTTTAATGTGTGTGTGTGTGTGCAAGTTTCATAGAGCACATCTTTCCACACCTTTACACCACATTTAGTATTAAACAGCAAGTCCAAACCTCTTTCTAAGGACTGTGCACATGAATGATCCATTTCCTTATAAACCACACCATCACATTATTCCCCCCTGTGCTTTCTCCTTATTGAGAAATGAAGACCATTCATTTAAGAGGTGCCACTGGGTGCACACTACTACATGAGTACAACATGATTAGTGATCCATTGGTGCATTATATTGATTGTTTGGCAAGTTATTGCCTGAACAACACGTAAACGACTTGTGCCCAGTCCAGAATGCATTCCCATGTTACGCACTAAAGTTGTATGTAAACAAAAGATGAAGGTCAGCTGAAAGTAACACCGCCAAGTAATTCACTAATCATTTTGTATAGTCAGTAACACTGTTAGTCTTCAACACAAATTCTGTAATACACATATGAATATAACAATCTATATTGCATATACCATTTTAAATATTTTATTTTATATACTACTTTTAAAAAAAATTAATACTTTGCAAAGTTTTTTTTTTTTTGGGTGAAAAATGCATTACAACCTTTCAAATCTATGGTTTGTGCATCTCTGAATAACTGAGTCACACGCCTCAACTTCATTATAAGCTCCATAAGAGAGAAGTGGCACACACTATTACAGTGGTCATTCAGAATCATTTACTAATATCCCGCCGCGTTGCAATCAAAATCACTCTTGATATCATATGGCTTTAATGCAGCCATTTTCAAAATCATTTTCTTTCTCTATCTTTTGTAACACAAAACATTTTCATGTAGTGCATTTTTTTGTCTGTCATTGTTTTGTCTGCCAAAATTATCAGCAACCTTACAAAAGATTTTGGGACAGCACAGAGTTGGCACCACTTGCAGAGGAATATTGGTTCAGTCATCAATGGAGAATATTTGAGCTCCTTTATGGCCTCAGGTTTATGCAGTTGGACTCTATCCTCTTCTTCTTCTTAATTTCAGGCCATAGCTTTTCAGTTGAGGCTGTGATTGTTACTGTAACACAGTGGTTTTTGTGTGTTTTTTAACCATTTCTCTGTTGATTTGGAAGCAAATTTGGCTCATTATCTTGTTGAAGGCCAGCTAAACCTACAGAGGCGGAGGCAACCCGGTTCTGGTCTAATTTATCCTGGTACAATTGGGTTCATAAGTACTTGGAAAGTGACAAATGTTTTGTAATTTTGCCATTGTACGCCACCACCAAGAATCTGAAATGAAGCAACCGGGATGTAATTGAAGTGTAGACTTTCAGCTTTAATTCAATGGGGTTTAAAATTTTTTTAACATAAAACCAATAAATAAAATAAAAACCATTAAGGAATTACAACCATTTTTACATAGTCCCTCCATTTTCATAAGCTCAAAAGTAATTGGACAAACGATCAATTATAAATATATGGATTATTTTTAATACTTGGATCCAAATCCTTTACAGTCCATGACTGTCTGAAGTCTGGAACCCATGGACATCACCTTCAGTAAGTGAAAAGCATGCTCAATAGCATGGAGGTCTAGTGACTGCCTCAGTCAATTAAGAACATTCCATTTCTTTGCCTTAAGAAGCTCTTTGGTTGCTTTCAGGGTATGTTTTGGGTCATTATCCATCTGTACTATGAGGTGCCATCCTATCAGTTTTGCAGCGTTTGTCTAAATCTGAGCAGAAAGCATAGCTCTGTACACTTCAGCATTCATCCTGCTACTTCTATCAGCAGTCATATCATCAATAATACCATGAACCTAGCTCCAACTCCAGACATTTAATCTCCTTAATTTGTCATAAAATAAGGAGGAAACAGACTACATTTGGTCATGAAACAGATTAGCAGTCAAATGTCCAATTACTTTTGAGCCTGTGAAAATTGAGTGACAAAAATCACTGTAATTCCTAAATGATTAACATTATTTCTTTTAACTTGATTGCTTCATTTCAAATCCATTGTGGTGGCGTAGAGGCAAAATTACAAATATCGACATTGTTCAAATATGGATGGGCTTGACAGTGCTTAGCAGAAACCATGATGTCATCAAATCTTCATAAAAAAACCCAGAACCACTAACAGTTCCACAAATCAGCTGTTATAACAAAGATTAATATTTTCTCATACTGTTTGAGTGGTAATCTTGAATTACTGGTTTACAATTTTATAAAGTTTGCCCATTTTTTGAAGAGTGAGAATACTTCTGGAGCGTTTGTATCGGCACTTCCACTCGAATGTTATAGCAATTCATATACAGTAGGTCATCAACTTTATAATTAGTGTTGACTTTGTGTATTTCATTCGGTATTAGGACTCTTTTTTCCAAGTAATTTATGTTCCGTTCCCCAGATCTCTAGGAAAGGAGGCTTACACAGCAATGTCTAGCTTTATATCCATCTCAGTGAAATCGTTCCATCTTTATTTCCACCTCATCTTCCGGACAGAGTGCAGAATCTTACTTCCATCTTCCTTCTGCTTTCATTATTACCGCAACATCAGGGTTCCCATGGGACGTTGCAACAACACCTCACAGCAACAGCCGCAGATTGCTATTGATTGTGCATTGACTGGTCTGGCTTCTTGTTAAGTGGGGATCTAGAAATGAAGCTGTAAATCTGCTGAATCATATTTCACCAGCGAGCTCGCATTGATGCTGCCAGGCTGGAGGGTCTTTAATTGGTGAAAACTTTGGGCTGTGGTCCCACTCTCTAAATAAGTCTGTAGAACTGCCTACACTACTCTTTCCTAAGAGACCTTCAGTGAAATGTCTCAGAGGTCACAGTTTGTTAAGTATTCATAGTAAATATGAATCAAAGGGAATTTACCGGTGGTTGGATCAGCTTACATATATAATCATTTCTTTGCTCACCTGAGGGAGAGTGTCAAAAACATTTCTTGGCTTCATGGGTTCATAATACAAAAAAAAAAACATAGTTAACAATGGCAATATATGCAAGTTGGTCAACACATTAATGCTGAACCTTCGGCAAAAGGTGTTTCTACAGGGTACTATATAAAGGGCCTGAATACTTACATTCTGTAAATGAGATATTGCAGTTTTTGATTTTTAATAATTTTGCAAAAGTTCTAAAAGCTTGTTTTTGCTTTGCCATTATGAGTTATTGTATGTACATTGATGGCCAAAAAAGTAAAGCTAATCAATTTTAAATTATGCCTATAACACAATAAAATGTTCGTAAGTGAGCTTTTCAAACCCACTGTATATAAATTAATTGGGTTTGTTTTAAGAGACATCTTGGTGCAAAGAAATAAGACTGTTTGTGAAACCCAAACTTTCCCCACCAAAAGGCTATCACGGCTTTAGCAAAATATGTTTAAAGCACACACACACTATGAGCTAAGTCACCATATCTTTAATCTTTACACCAGTAAACCAGCCTTTAATCCTTTGTCACTGTTAGCTTTGAGATTGGGCTGGTCATCAGTCATTTCTGAAGGAAAGACTTTAGAAATTCTTGCACTCATTTGATTCTTGACGTGTGAGAGTGCCTCTTCAGTTCGAGAGCAGCACCGTGGTGATTACAACAGATGTTAGCACTTGAGTGGAGTCTGGTTCTGGCTAATTAGAGCTATTCTGCTGTCTATCTCTTTTTGTCTCTGTTTCTATGTCTCTCTGATATATATATATATTATGCTATGCATAGCTATCTATATATCTATTTTTGTATAGGGATGGACTTAACTTATTCTCTCTTTCAGCTATTTGAGTACTCAATTTATATACTACACACTTAGAAACCAAAGTAACTTTTAAATTGGTATTATTATTCGTAAATGAATTCCCATTGCTTGTTTGTTGTAGGTGTTCACATTTGTTTAACCCTTTGTTTATGCATCACACCTTGAGTTAAAGAAGATATCATGGAATGTACATTCATCAATGTTTGCTTCAAGTAATAATATGTTTGTCTGCCCATTAGTGATCCTGGTATGCAGGCTGCTATTGTTGCATTAATTAACGTGAATACTGTGGATATATTATATACTGTACACTATATATATATATATACTGTAGATATATGTATAATATTGTGAATATGTGAATATATTAATTAATGCATATGATTATTACTATGTGAATTAATTATTTGAAGCTGTTCAGTAAGACTCACTTAATCCTATGCCATCCTCCTATTGGTGGCTTTTAGATGAGTGAAATAGTAGCATCACACTACTAGATATTTTCCCAACCACTAGTCAGCTCTCCCCTATCAAACAACAGCTACCAACCAGGAAGGGTGAAGACTATCATTCCAAGACATGTAAAGAATTCAACCACATCTTTTCAAACTGCTGCTCATACTTTGGCATGGGGTAGTATAAGACATTAGGAGGAAAGCGCTATCCACCACCTTCTGCATGCATGAGCTCACAAATGCCCACGATTGGCTAATGTTGTTGTGACTGCCAGGGCAGATAGAGTATGTCACCCCTCCCACCCAGTGAGCACTCAGAGAACAGAATGCTTTTAGATTTTAATGATAAAAAAATGTCCTTTGGTCTCAATCGGCAGCTAGTGGCGTGTCACAATATATGTTCTAAGACTTATGATCTCAACCAGTGACCAAAAAAATATTTTGCAAACAGCAAAGTCAGGCAGAATGTAAAGCCAGCTTTAGTTAAATATATATGGGCATGTGTGTGAATGCTCCACATTATCATTGGCTAAGCAGTGTATACCAGTGGGACTGTAGCTTGTCTTGGGGAGAGTAGCTTACTTTGGGACTGTAGCCTGTCTTACCTCCAGAACATAAATAATGAATCACTCCATAAGGGACAAGATGCAGTAGAGCTGAGTGGCGCATGGTCCCGTGATAGAATCTCCACAAGCCCCCTTTCATTCTCTCCATATGAAATCTCCTATGGACAGCAAGACAGAACGCAGCATGTATTCAGACATTCCTATAACTCTTTCAAAATAACCAATGAGCTTAAAATGCACTGACCAATAGCTAGTTTGTGTGTTACGTAGAATAGGGATATAACTTGAATGATGCAACAACCCCGTTAAAGTCTTGATTCTAACTGGTCAGAAGGTGATGATTTGTTTTCTGTAAAAGCAGCTTTAACAACAGACTGAGCGTAAGGTTTATGTTAATGCACTCATTCTCACATGTTATTATTCTGTTATTATTCTGACACTCTGCCTCTTGCCTGTTTACAGTCCGAATAAAATGCCATGGTATCATGATATCATGGTGATATTATATCATTATATAAATAATGATTAGCACTGTCGCTTCACAGCAAGAAGGTCCTGGGTTCGATCCCCGGGTCACCCAGGGTGCCTTTCTGTGTGGAGTTTGCATGTTCTCTCCGTGCATGCGTGGGTTTCCTCCGGGTGCTCCGGTTTCCTCCCACAGTCCAAAGACATGCAGATTAGGACAACTGACTACTCTAAAAATTGCCCATAAGTGTGAATGCGAGCGTGTGTGGCTGTTTGTCTTCGAGTGTGTGAAAAACCTCTTGCTGCTGCATTTTGTTCCAATAAAAACAAGTTTTAATCTGTCTATTGTCTTTTTAGGTATTCCTGTGGCAGTCTTAATGGCATTGTTAATTCACGATTTAAATGCAATATCACAGTCAAGAATGACACCTGAATTTTTAAAGTTCCGGGAGTGTAGATGAGCTCCTTCTCCTTACGTTTCCTCATGTCACTGCTCTCATAACAACAACAAGCAATGCAAACAGAAATGTCATTAATCTTGTGTCCATCACTGTCAAAGTGTCTCGCCACTGGAGAGAAGAAATCCTTCGAATTTAGTTTTTAAGTAGGCAAATGCAACAATCCCATTAAAAGCAACAATCCCAATAAAAAAAAGGAAAATATCATATTTTTATATTTAATATTTTCTGTGTCATTACCATGAAGGTTATGACTAATATGTTTTGAAGTAGACAAAACAATTTGATCATTATCATTCAAATATATTAGAAGTTTTGTGCAAAAGCTAGTATAGCAGAAAATGATATTTGTTATTTATAATCAAAAACAGTGAAAATGTCTGCACCGCGACGTTGTCTATTGGCCAGAGTTGTACTAAGCTTGTGTAAATGCCAAACTGCTTCAACATTTAAAGTGCCCCTAGTTGCAGAAATTTGACAAAATATGAATACGTTATTTGGAATGTTCAAAAAATTTACAAATATAGATGTGATAAGGAAGCAACCTTTTGTTTAGGTTGGTAGTCTGGCCTAAATAGTGTCTTACTGAGCTCCACATGGGTCATCATCTCTCTCTGATTTGGTGTCAAATATTGTTTTTAATTGCTTGTATGTTCATTGCGCAAGTTTTTTCCCCTGAATGTTTTTAAATAAAAATCTTTCCATAAAATCATCATTCAGCATTATCATAAAATGGTGATTAAAGGTTCCTATTTTGACGATCAGCAGCAGTGTGTTCGAGCTTTACCCTGATCTCTCACAGCTGTCTGTGCAGTTGAATTTTTATGGAGCTTTGTGTGTGTCACTACATGCCGTACACAACCTTGGTAATTTAAATGTGATTGGCATTCATCAACATACACACAAATCTATGTGGAAATTTTTAAGTTAGAATGGTGCATAAGAAATACTTAATCCAAAGGTACATAGGCTGTGATGTATATGTCATTAGCTATTAGCCTGGATTTGATTCCTTTTATAATCTTGAGAAAAAATCTTTAAAATTTACAGTGCAATGTTCTAAGAACCTTGCCGATCATGTTTCATTTCACCGATCAGCCAATAAGCTTTGCTCTGCTTCTCCGAACAGTCTGTCAGTGAACTTCCCTTCATTGCTGCCCAACTGGCCAAGGCCTCCAGAAGCCTCTTCACTCCATGTTAATCTAATAGAGAACCTGAAGGAAGGCTGCGTGTGCTGGGCTCTGGGCCGGAGATGAAGACAGCTATTAGAAAATGCACAAACTCACCAGCACAAGCAGGACCATAGAGCTCAGAGTTCATAATGGGTTAATTAAACATGACAAGAAAATAATAATGAATTGGCCCTGCTTTGAGGAAAAAATTTTCAAACAGAAATGATTTAGTGCATCTTAAGAGAGAAAGGTTTTTTTTTGTAAAGGTACATAGTCCATGTTCAGCAAGCCAGGGTTTAAACACTTTTTTTCAACAAGCATTGGTGGTTCAGTGGTAGAATTCTCGCCTGCCACGCGGGAGGCCCGGGTTCGATTCCCGGCCAATGCACTGAAAACCTTTTAGTTACATAAATGAAGAAAACATCATAAAGTCCCCATTAAACATGGAAAGAATAAGGGTGCATGTTTAATGAATAAGTGGCTGTTTTTTTTTTCCCAGAGTGCTCTGCCTTTTTTGTGCAGCCACTCCAAATGCTCTGAGTTGAAAATCTTTTCATGAAGGCGCTGGTGTCGTTACTGTTGCTCCTTTTCAGGCAACCAATCATATGGTTATTGGTGATAGTTTTTTCAACACAAAATAAACACAAACATTTATAGTGCTTTCACTCCGCAGCACAGTAATTGCACTTTGCAATTACATAATTGAGAAATCTTTAAAATCTTTCAAATGTTTTAGTTACGTATGACTAACCATTACTGAAAGTAAAATGTTCAACTATGTGTATAATCCCTTCACAATAAGTCACACTAATTCTAACACTAAGTATACAATTATTAATCTTCTAATATTAAAATGACAAATTATGGACTGTATAGTTACAATTCATTGCATGTGACAATATTATGCATTCTCAAAAGAATTCTCTATCAGCTTATAAAAATGTGTTAACAGCTTAATAAAAATGAATTGAGAATATATTTTTATCCGGCCGTCAGTTAGACCATAAACTCACTAAATATTGACTGTCTTTCTGAACGGTTGGACGAAGCTACTTAAATTTTAATGCAAGTTGTCCATAATTATACACATTCTGTTTTATTCACACCCACACACAAACACACACACACACACACACAAAGTACTGTAACATAAAACTGTGGTCAGAGAATCCTTGCACTCTTGACCTTGAAGAGCAGACAGCCGTGAACAGATCAATAAAGATGCTCTACATAACAACTATGTTTAAAAAAAGAAGCAAAAAAAAAAGAAGCAAAATGGACAAAATGTACAAAAGCACATACAATGTTTGTATCACCTGTGTATCATTTTGGAGCAAGCCACAGTCGTCTTGTTCTATGTGAGAGCTTATTACTGATTTGTAGTGCGTATTGGTTTGTGTTGTGTATTTCTGATGTCTGTTATACAGAATACAGGAGCAGATGGTTTTGTTGGACTGCTTTATGAGAGTAAGCCATGTGGGACAACGTGCTCTGGTTGTTTCTGTATTTGCTTATTTACATTGCAGCAGATGTTTTTGCTACTGCTTTCTGTCAGTTAGGCAGCACTTGTAAGTGTGTGTGTGTGTGTGCATGGGTGGGTGCGTGCATGCCTGTGTGTGTGTGTTGGTCTCTATGTCTGGAGTCTCCCATTTAGATGACTGCATGCCAAAAAATCACCACAACCCATGTAAGGATTATGGATATCATAATTTTGACACAGAAAGGTAAGTCCTGAGAACAGGGTTACTAGGCCTGGAAATATGGAAACATGCCACAAATAAGCTAGCTAATGGCTTATATAACAATTTAGCTGCCTAGAACAGTTGCCACAAACCATAATTTCCTGGTATCCATCATACTGATCAACCTCAGCAGCCTGTTATGGAAAAGTCTGACTTCCAAAGTAGCAGACATTATACCCCTGGTACACCTCACAGCAAGAAGGTCATGGGTTCGATCCCCGGGTCACCCAGGGTGCCTTTCTGTGCGGAGTTTGCATGTTCTCC
>JAQQZR010007678.1:0-27108 GCA_030068235.1 Notoglanidium macrostoma
ATATATTCGCTAGACTTTATTTTTCTTGCAGTGGAAGCCTATTGGACAATGATATCTATTGTCGGATTGTGTGTTGTTCAACCAGGCATGATGGACTTCATACACAACCGTGGCCAGTCTCCTTCATACTCGCTCTATTTCTTTCTGGGACAGCAGTGGCCCGACCCCAAGAACAAACCATGGGAGAAGAAGTTGATAATGGTGGAGGTAACGGGGAGACTCTTACTCTCTTCACATTCAAATTAGGAGATGAGCTGCATGAGTGGAGCAGACTTTTAGTAGATTTTGACATAAATGTTGTGGAACAGTGCGATTAATCAGCAGCAGAATAAGTGTAAACCCAATTTCATGGTTTTTGATGCATCATGGTAATTGATCATGACCATGTAGGCATGTATACGATAACAAATGATTTGTGTTCATTTGATTGCTGCTCTGAAACTTATGTTAAGTATAAGCATAACTGCTTATGTTATAGCATTACGGATGGGACCTTTGGACTATTGTCCTAAGTAATAAAGGGACACGATTTGTTCATCACACTTTACATTGATTTAAATAAGTGTTGCACAGAAACCTTGGATATTGTTGCATGTTTGCGTAGCATAAGCTTATCCTATTAAACATTATGGATGTGACTTGGCTGTGGACCCACCCTATAGGAGCTGTTCCCGCATCTCTTTTTGGCACTTGACAAATCTGAATGGTTTAAAGCAGTCCTTCAGTTGTCTATCCACATATTTGAGTAATCTTTTTTCCCCATTTTGGCTTTGCAGGTGGTTCTCACTGCTCTGGAGAGGCTGAAGATGATGGCCTTGGCAAATGGCGCATCCTCACTGCAGTCATCCATGGACTTGCAGATTTCCTTAGAGCAGATGATGGAAATGTGGTAGACACACGTTCAGGTCACATGGTTGGAACTTGGAGATAAAATGCACTTTGTAGAATCTATGTGCATAACTGGCCAGTCATCGTTGGGGCGGAATTCTTCAACTTTGTCTCCGTTTCATCAACAAAAAAAACATGTTCCATCTTCCTTTGTCTTTTTTCAAGTTCATGAATGAATTGGTCTTGGGTAGTTTGCTGCTTTAACAGGGGGAGAACAGGAGTGGTCTACAAAAAAAAAAAAACTGTTTCACTATGCTGACTAAAAAAAAAGGAAAAAAAAAAATAATAAAATGTGTCATGAATTTAATGAATGTAATGAATTTATTTTAGAGACCACATTCATTTTTAAAATAATTCTATATGCAATGCTCAAGTTCCTAAAGATAGTAAACAATAAAATGCATGCTGTTACTTATTAAACATGGGCCTTATTTTTGTTCTCATAGTGCCAGCACTGAAATGAGACAATACGTACATGTATATTGGCTGGATGTTGTTGGTTTATTGTAAAAGGGATCAAGGCTTGAACGGATACGTAAGGATGAGGTGTGGTTAGATGAATCCGATCACATCCTCTGAATCCAAATATACTTTAATAAAAACTGACTTTACAAGGTTGTAGTTTGCTATTTCTGTGCATTTTTGTCATACTAAAGCGCAGAGATGTAGCACTTACTGTATGTTGGTTTGGGGGTTGGTTTAGCGGCACTTCGTTTGCACGTTGTGCTGCATCACATCCCTCTGAAGTACATTATTTCTGCATAACAGCACAATTCTGTTCTGTTATTCCTTACATTGGGGACGGCACGGTGGTGCGGTGGTTCGCACTGTCGCCTCACAGCAAGAAGGTCCTGGGTTCGATCCCCGGGTCACCCAGGGTGCCTTTCTGTGCTTTATTATGCAGCTAATGTGTACATATGGAATGGTGGGCGAGCAAGTGGAAAAATCAAAGCGTGTGTGTGTGAGGGAATATTTTTCTACAGTTTTATTTCACTTTCTTGGGTTAAACAGCAGTCTTTCAATCTCTGTGATTCGGAGCATAATGTCCTCACTACCGTGTGAGTTTTACTGAAGGAAGACACTGCTGCAAACATGTAACCCACAGGCCACTATCAATCCAAGGCATGCTGGGAGGAAAGAAACCAAATACAACCATGCCACAAATTAGCACACAGCTGGAATTAAACTCTCTTCAGACTCCGTTATTTAGCCCCATGGTTCCATTCTTTTCTATTCTATTCCTTCCTGTAATGTATTTCAATATGCAAAACATAATGATGAGTCTATGAATATGTAAATTAGTTATGACATCACCTGGTGACTTTTTTGATTATGGTGTGGCGCAGCTTACATTTGCATTGGTCCTTTTCTTACCTTTGAATCCCAGTCAGACAGAGCTCTTTAGTACATCCTAACTTTCCCTTACTGATTGTTATTGTTTAGTCCTGTTGATCACATTAATGATTCTACTTGTTATCCTTTCCTTTCCTGCAACCTGTGTCTCATTCTTTCTATAATCGCTTCTATTTTTCAGTCTCTGTCTCTCTCTAATCCAGCCTAAGATTAGATATCCTATAATAATGGCTTTCAACTTCCTCTCTTTTATCTAACCCTCTAACAATTATTTTAAGCCAAAAGGAGCTTACTGTGCAGTGACCCGTGGAACCCACAAGAGGCTGCAATTTCTCAAAAGTATGTCAGCCGAATCATTACACAGTTACATCGTGTATGGCTGTTATATCACTCTTTTCTTTAACACAGTGGGTTAAAAGCATGGTTTGAAACATGGAATGTAAACATGATGGAGATATGGGTTAAAAACAGATAATAGTAGGTGCAAAGTAGGTTGTTTTGAGTGTTTTCATACTCGTCTATGTGGTGTGCACCTGGACTTACCATGCATTTATAAAAAAAAAACAGCAGGCCAGTGGTTGAAATGGGAAAATAAATAATTATTACCCAATTCATGTAACTTTCTCCATCTATTCATTTTCAGTAATCTCTTTATCTTGGTCAGTGTTAGAGGGTCATAAAAGAACCCCGTACGTAAGACAGGGCACCTCACACACCGTTTCCCATACTCATTCATACCTAGAGGAAATTTTGAGTAGTTCCATTTATGCCATATTTCGGGGAGGAGGAAGGAAACCGGAGCAAATAGAGGAAACCTAAAGGAACTTGTAATACTTTTACTACTACTAGAGAATAATAGACTAATGCACCCTCGGTAGCACAGATATAAACACCAACGTGGGATGACATTCCCTTAGAAGGACACAGTTTTGCATGAAC
This sequence comes from Notoglanidium macrostoma, assembly GCA_030068235.1. NCBI lineage: Eukaryota > Metazoa > Chordata > Actinopteri > Siluriformes > Auchenoglanididae > Notoglanidium > Notoglanidium macrostoma. Next base: position 3,181 of record JAQQZR010007678.1, read on the forward strand.
ATTCACATGTAACACGCTCTCAGACAATTTTAATCTATGAACTTTATGTTTTCTCAACACACACTGGGCCATTTGAGTGCGACAGGACGTCCGAATATGAGGCTTGCTCAACAGGGATACATTTATAAATTCATATGTTTAAAATTTATAACCAGAATTTATATATTTCTATAAAGCCTCTTTGTGACCATGTGAAAAGGACTATGCAAATAAAATTAAATTCAATTGAACATGAGTCAGTTGCATCCCTTATGAATTGCTTTCATAATGTAACAAGGTTCAAAATGTCCAGTTAGAAACAAACATCCTTGGATATGGAACTGAGGCAGAGTCAATATGAGGATCAGGCCAAATAACAATCAGTGTTCGATTTCAGCTCTAATTTCAAGTAGGATCATATAAAACGTTAACGACAACAGTGCAACTTTTTAAATACAATTTTCAAATCTCCAGTTCTTTATAAATACAGCACAGAACATTAATTACCACAGTATACTTTCAGCCTAGTAGCTCTTCACATGTCTAGAGCTGAGGTAATCAGAACATTCAGGAACTCATGTTGCTGTTTAGATAAAATACTGCGCTAGAGAAATGCCAAGACATGGTTCCCTCCTGTGTGGTGCCAGTCTCCACTGGTGCAGAAAGGGCACACCTGTCTCAACAGAATTCCTGCTAACATCCAAATGTTCTGCGATCATGTATACAGAGATATAAATAGCAACATTACTTGAACAGTGTAAACATTGCATGCTGAAAATGCTCAGACATGGCAGACAGGATAAAGGTTGTGTAATGCTTGGAAACACACAATAGAGAGGATTGTGTTTGTCGAAGTTGTCTATTACTACAGAGGGATGTTCGGACAGCCCAGGTCATCTGCAGATGCGTGTTTCCTTCGATCCAGGAGATCCACCACAAGCGGTGCATCAGTAGACTCGTAAGAACTTAACCACCCAAACTGTTCCAACTGTTACCATCTGGCTTGCAGAACTGTGACATGAGGGCTGGGACCAGAAGGCTCCGTAACAGTGTCGCTTTAGGGGCCCGTACACTCACTTTCTCACTTTTACACACACACACACACACACGGGCACACACACAATTTACAGTGTATGTGTATTTATTCACCTTCCAATGCCTACACCACTTTTATCACAATTCATTTTTGATACTGGATACAGTTTTTCAGAACCTATTTCATATGTTGCTATTTATTTCTTTACTCTTTTTATGCTTACCTGTTGTTTATATAGTAACTGTCTTGGATGGATGGATGGATGGATGGATGGATGGATGGATGGATACTCCTTGTTCTACTCTACAACTCTTGAAGCTTGAAGCTTATGTGTGATTTTAAAGAGTAATTCTTTGTCTGAGGACAAAGGGTTTCACAACACAAAGGGTTTCAGCATGTTATGGTTCAGGCTACTTTGCATATGAAAATGTTACCCTGCTGCAAACATGCCGCAACTTCACCTGAAATGTTTGCCAGAAGTAAAATATTTTTGTAAGCGATCAGAGAACCCACTTTCCAATAGTAATCAGCTTACATCCTACATGAAAATGGCCACAGTCCGAGTTCAGTTAGGACTGAAATTGCATACTTCAGACCTCAGATGTAATGACAATTACACATACTCATGGCGGAGTTCGCCTGATGTACATGCAGAATATAGAAATAATGCATCAAGTTCTATATCTTGCCTAGTTTCGTCTAGTATGTCTCCTCTTGTAAGATCCTGATATGCATTCAATCTTGTCTTGCCTAATCTAGACATTCTCTAATCTATGCATTCGATACCGCTTCTGTACGTTCATGGTAGCTCTATGCTACACTAATTCGTATACATAGGTTTAGTCACTTCTGGGTTTTCACAATAGTTTGTGTTTATATGTATTGTTTAGTTTCTTATGTATAACCTTGCTTTGGTTTATTAACAACTTCATTTAGCTTGATTCTTTCTACTTGTTTCTACTTCCATCTATCCATCCATCCATTATCTATACCACTTTATCCGTCTGGGTCGCGCGGAAGCTGGAGCCAATCCCAGCATCTTCGGGCGAGAGGCGGGGTACACCCTGGGCAGGTCGCCAGTCCACCACAGGGCCAACACAGACAAACAGCCACACACGCTCGCATTCACACCTATGGGCAATTTAGAGTAAAACACGCATGCACGAGGAGAACATGCAAACTCCACACAGAAAGGCACCCTGGGTGACGAACCCAGGACCTTCTTGCTGTGAGGCGACAGTGCTAACCACCGCACCACCGTGCCACCCTGTTTCTACTTCCACACTCAACATTAGTTTTTTCATTGTGCTAAACTTGGCTCTTGTTATACTGTATCTAATAAATTCTTGGTCTGTCCTGTCATTATTATAGCAGGCTTAACCATAAGACACATGCAGTGTTTAGGATAGCTAAGTCCAGATAATGGGAACAGTTAAGTAGGCACACAGGGCCATAAAGAACAAGAACTCACATCAGAAGAGACAGAAGTAATTCCAGCCTCGCTAAACCAGAAAGGCTTGATTGTAGCTATGAAGGATGTCACAGGTGTTTTTCTACAGTGCTCTGTGTATTGTACCCATACCCTAGCCAGTTTCCATAACAATTCCACTACAACAGCCTTCAAAGTGTCATTAGTCATAGGGATAGCCAGAAAATGACTCATCATTTTCTGAAAATGACACCAGTTGCTTCACCAGTCTCTTTTTGGTTGGATTTGTCCACTACATGGAAACAAGGGAGGGATAGGAGTCAACTAAGCTAATCCCTGAGCTCACCTGCAGACATCTCAACACTTTCCTGCATTGGGCTAGAGAATCTATTGAGAGACCTATCATCTGCAGCCACTTACGGCTTATTATAGTCACAAGCCTTCACTCTGGCCAATGGAGTTTGAAAGAACTCTCCTCTTGATCAAAGAAAGGCTGTTCTTATACTACACAGACTTATCAGGCCATATCAGAATCAGTGGCAAAACGTGTCCGAAGTAAATCATTGTAACTGCAAGTCATTGGTGACTGAAACTGATATTGTCCTCATTCTTTCAATTAATTATTGCTTTCTGTTGGAATGTATTCTATTAGTGTTAAAGGAATCTTTCAGGATGCACCAGTGTCTTGTAAAACTACGGCGTGCATACAATATTATTTATATCTGAGAAAGCAAAGAGTAGACGTCAGCCTTCTTTAGTTTAGGTTTTAGGGTCAAAGTTATTGTTGTATTAGGGTTAGATCTACAATAAGTATTAGTGCACTTCTCATTTAAATGCCTGGTCCTCCTAAGATTATGAATACAAGGATGGGTTTTCACATGAAGCCAGATCAGTAGCAGTAAGGTGAGCAAGTGTACATGAATCTGTCATGCAACTGAGTCAGTGTGTTTCCTGACAGGATACACAGCAATGCCCAGTGGGCAAAACAAAGAAGTTGGATTTTAAACACTCCCACACACACACACGCTTGGAGGCCCCACTGGCACTGGCAGTCTTTTCACAACAGGATGTGTGTGTTAAAGATAGGCAAAAGGTTGAGGCGTTATACACAACAATTCACACGAGAGACAATTCCTTGATTCCCTTCACTCCCTGTTGGTCACACGCTCCACACTGACGTGCACACACCAGTTATAGCCAATGCACAAACAACAAACCTGCACCTGAGGGTTCATTATAAACAAAATTATTCTGGCCATCCTGAACAGTTTTTTAGTGTATCCTGTTGACTGACTGTTCCTTTCTATGAAATGATTACTTCTTAGTGCACAAGTCATGCTTGTGTTCACCAAAGGTTAAAAGTATAAGGGTCATTTGTCTACGGTTCCATGTAGCACTGTTTATACATATTCAAAATCCCAAACCGACGTCAAGTTAAATTCTTTAGGAGAATATAAATCAAACAATATTTTGAACACTTTTGATTCTTAATGAAAGTCTACTGTTTTTGAGTTTTTTTAATTGCTTCTAAGCATGGAAGACAAAGTACAGGAATGGTCAAGCTGCATCCAGCAGGTACTACAGGGTACCGTAAAACCTTACAAAAACTATATGGAGCATCTTATTTCCTTATCAGTATCCAACAATTCGCAAAATAATATTATAATTCTCTTGTACTTTTTAAGAGAGGGAGAAAAAGAGGAAAAGAAGAACAGATTGTTAGGTATGTTCCTTTTCACATAATGGTTAAGAATAATGTATATCATGTGCTGAGTGCAAGCAGGAACTCCTGCAAGACTAGCTATGACAGCATAAATAAAAGGGCGAGCCAAAAGGTAACACAGACCTGAGGGCCCCCCGGGACATAAAGCGGCCAGCCACTCCTCCGTCAACAAACCTGAGTGAACGCATGATGGTGGGGGTGACAGCATCCAAACATCCCAGTTTCCCAAAACACTCAATGCCTGAGAACCATCCAGATCTGCTCCTTTACCTAATAATAGCTATTACCAAAAGGCTTGGCTTTTGTTGACAAACACGTTTTCAGCCTAGACTTAAACTGAGACTGTGTCTGGGTACGAAACACTAACTGGAAGACTGTTCCATAACTGTGAAGCTTTGAAAGAGAAAGCTGTGCCCCCTTCTGTAGCTTTTATTATTTAAGGTACCAACAAATTGCCTGCAACGTTTGATCTAAATAGTTCAGCAGTAGATCTACCTAGATCAGCAGTTCACTAAGGTAATGTAACACAAGACCATTCAGTGCTTTATAGGTCAGCAGTAGTATATTATAATCAATGCAAAATTTGAATGGGAGCCAATGCAGTGTAGATAAGACAGCTGTGATATAATCATATCTTCTTGTTCTAGTAAGGACCATCGCTGCTGCATTCTGGACTAACTGGAGCTTGTTTATGCTTCCACTGGAACATCCAGACAGTAAGGCATTACAATAATCTAACCTAGAGGTAACAAAAGCATGAACTATGTTTGTGCATCATGCAGTGACATCATATTTCTTATCTTAGCAATATTTATGAGATGAATGAAGGCTGTCCTTGTAATATTATCTACATGAGCTTTAAATGAGAGACAGGAGTCAATAATCAAAAAATATCAAGGTCTTTAACTTCTGCACGTGGTGAAACATAAAGGTCATCCAGAGTTACTATGTTATCAGAAAGCTTAATTCTAGCTGCATGTTGTACTAGTTCTAGAACTAAGTAGTAGGAAGTTAGTAAGCATCCGTTGTCTAATGTCCTTTACACATTCCTCAATTTTATTAAGCTGGTGTCTCTCATCTGGCTTTGCTGAAACATACAACTGTGTATCATCAGCATAACACTGGAAGCTAATACCATGCTTATGAATAATATTACTCAGAAGTAGCATATATAAGGAAAAAAGCAGCGGGCCTAAAACAGAACCTTGCAGAATACCAAACCTTACCTTAGTATGTGTAGAGGAGTCACCATTTAGATCAACAAACTAATAACGATCAGTCATATATATGACCTGAACCAGGAGAGGGCCATTTTCTAATCTATCAAGGAGATAGATGTATGATCAGTGGTGTCAAAAGTTGCACTAAGGTCGAGTAACACAAGCATGGAGCCACAACCCTGATCAGAGGTCAGCAGAAGGTCATTTACCACTTTAACCAGTGCTGTAACTGTGCTATGATGAGGCCTAAATACTAAATCATACATTTCATGAATGTTACTCCTATGCGCTTATGAGCATAACTGCTGTGCTACATCCTTTACTAAGATCTTTAGAAAAGGCTGGATATTGGCCTACATTTTGACAGCTGACAATGGTTGAGACCAGTTTTTTAAATCAGGGGTTTGATCACTGCTAGTTAAAAAGATTTACATACATAGCCAATGATAAGGGAAGAACTGATTATTTTTAGAATAAGTTCAATGGCTACAGGTATCTGTTTGAGGAAATGTGTAGGTCTAGTGCACAAGATGTTGATTTTGATAAGAGCTTTTCTATAGCTTGAGAGGCTCTCCTTCCATGTTAATTTGTATTGTACCAATTTCCGTTCATTCTAATTTCTAAGTATTCTATTGTAGGGTGTGTGTGTCATTATTACACCAGGGGGTTAATTTTTTCTCTTTAATTATTTTTCATTTATGTTTAAAGTGGAGCGACATTATCCAAACTATAGTGAAATGTTGACTTATTTAGTTGCCTGATCAAGTTCTGTGAGGTATGATGTTCCAATCATAATTCTGGGAGATTATTGATAAAACTCTGGGCAGTGCAGCAGGCTTCAGTTGCTGCTTGTTTGTGGGTCTTTCTATTCAACTGGGTTACGATCAGGTGACTGAATTGACCATTTAAGAACATTCCATTTCTTTAGCTTAAGACGCTCTATACACTTCAGAAATCATCCTGCTAATTCAGCAGTCACATTATCAATAAACACCAGTGACCCAGTGCCACTGACAGCCATACATTCCCATGCCATAACACTACCTCCATATTTGACAGATGATGTTGTATGCTTTGTAGTATGGGCCCTTCCTTTCCTTCTCCATACTCTTCGCTTCCCACCATTCTGGTACAAGTTAATCTTGGCTTCATCTGTCTAAAGAATCTTGTTCCAGAACTGGGCAGGTTTGTTTAGGTGTTTTCAAATAAAGTCTAATCTGACCTTTCTGTTCTTGAATAGGTAAACCCCCTGTATTTATATTCATGAAGGTATCTTTTGATTGTGGACTTTGACATTGATACATCTACCTCCTTGAGAGTGTTCTTGACTTGACGATGTTGTAAAGAGGTTTTTCTTCACCGAGGAAAGAATTCTGCAATCATTAATTTTAGTATTCTTCCTGGGTCTTCCAGGCCTTTTGGTGTTCCTAAGCTATCTTTGAAAAGTCTGTTTTGTTTTTTCACCCATTGATGGCCTCCAGATCAACACATCAACACTTGCATCAACACATCTTTGTGGTTGTCTGTTTTGGGGGGTTTCTCCTTTCAATCTCATCTTCAGGAGGTGAAATGAATGCTCATTTGGGTCTGGTGATTGATTTGGCCAGTCTAAAATCTATATCTTTTTCTCCTGATGAAGTCCTTTGCTGTGATGGCAGTGTGTCTTGGGTCATTGTCTTGCTCTATGTTGAAATTTCTCCCAATTAGAATGGATGTATTTCTTGGGTTACTTGATTGTGTGGAGTTTTGCATGTTCTCCTTGTGCCTTTGTGGGTCTCTTGTTGGCTCCCCTTTTTCCTTCATATGATACTAAATATTGCCCATAGCTGTGAAGGAGTGTGTGAACTGGTCTGTACATCGTACCATATGATGGACTGTCATTCCATCCAGGGTATATTCCTGTGTCATTCCCCGTGTTCCAGGATTGGCTTTGTATACAACGCAACCCTGACAAGTAGAACAAGCAGTATCTATCTATCTATCTATCTATCTATCTATCTATCTATCTATCTATCTATCTATCTAAATGAATGGGTAACTAAATAATAATTAATAAATTTGCAATACCTAAACCTCATCATGTTTTAAAGGCACTCAGTACCTCAGTGGTTCAAGTTCTGTACTATTCACTGGAATGTTGTTAGTTCAACTACAAGGACTGCCAGAAAGCCACTGTTGAACTCTTAAACAAGGCCCTTAATTCTCAACTGCTTAGCTCTGTGCTTGGAACAGATTCAGCTGTAAAAGCATATGCCAAGTGAAAACATGACATTAGAAGGTCTGTTATATTGTGCTGAATTCCAATAACAAATAGAGGACTAAGTGACTCTAGAGTAAGCATTAAAAATCAATTTCTATCCAAGAAATCGATGGTTCCTTAACAAGAAGCTGATGAGATTTGCCTTTTCCTACAAGCTTAATTTGCTTAGAAAAGAAGAAAGCTCATCCACAATTTTTTATCATGTTTAATGGCCAATGCTTAGCTTATGCATGTTGAGGCATATACTGTATATCAGATGGGACCATCTGCCATCTTTAATTTGAATCTTATGTATAAATGTCAAAGCTTCAAGTTTTACTTTGCAACATTCATGCGTGTAGACAGATGCGAATATGCGTAGTTATGACACAATATGTTATTTAGGATACGGAAACAACTCCAGATGGCCTGTGCAGGAAGGCTACACAATTGAATGAGGGAGGGAAAGGGGTAACCAAGGGTAGGAGTGAGGTGGTGATAAAATGTTTTCCTTTTTACGAGGGAAGTTTGAGATGACGGACTAGTGTATATCTAAACTTCTGCATATTCAAGATATAGCCTTGGTCATTTTATGCTTGGAGAAATGCTGACAAATTATGTCATCAGAGAGACTCATTATACATTAGCTGATTTTTGTGAAAGCATTATGGGGACATTCGGCATCAATGGTGTTTCAATCACAAAGATCAGATAAACCACAAACGGGAAACAACGTGATTGGTGAGGAAAACAGGGCAGGAAAAAATGAGTGATAGAGGAAAGCTGATGCCTATTTTAAGAGCTGGCTTTCCGGCAGGTGAGGGAAGTGAACTGATCTTTCCAGAGAAGCTGCTGGAAATCAAGGGACAGAGGAGGAGGGGTGTACGCACTAGCGAGCATTCTATTAAATCCCAATCTGTTACGTACATTCAGATCTAGTTAATGACACAAAGCAATTGAATAGATGAAAACAATTTCTAATAGCAGTAGGAAAATATGTATAACATTATATCATTGTTTTTAAAAATGAAAATTCCCACAGTTTTCATAAGGAACACTGCCATAGAAGTACAAGTGGGTAAATTAAATGAAAATGAACTCTAATATAAATACCCATTTTACCTGCTTTACCTGTTATCTAAAAAAGTATTTGCCCTGTTATGAAAACATCTTTCATATTATGCAAGTCTACATACAAAAGCAATATTTCTTGACATCACCTTAATTGCATCTTATCTCTGACTTTCACTATTTTACAGAGAATCATTCTGTTTTTCATAAATCTTGAAGCATATCACAGACAGCGTAATTCACCTGGAATTAATATTTTTACTGGCATCACTATCTATACCAATTTGGAAGGCTTTAAAGCATTTCTGAATTTCATATCATGGCATATTGTCATATTTAGAATGTACATGATTATTATTTAATAACCGGCAAAAAAAAAGTTCAAAGGCGGGCAGTTGGGGCACTCCCTACTATTCACTCCTCCCTCACCCTCCATCTCTGATATATATTTTGCTTCAGATGGGGACAGATCTTAAACCTTTAGCACTTCTACCAAAGGAACAAGTTAAAAAAAAAAGAAGGGATTTAACTAATTGTAAGGACAGGTGATTTCTTCTTATAAGCTCTTGCATTATTCCAAGTTGACTTTGAGAGCAGAATGAGGAAAGGTGAGTGACTTTTGGACAGAGAGATATTACGTCCAGCTCCATTTATTACTTTGTCTGTCTATTACTGTGATAATTTTTGGTTATTGATGTTATTGGTTACTGAAATATTTGTTATAAATTAAGCTGTTATAACTTCTTATTAATGTATATGAGCTATACTCATACTATCATTTGCCTTGTTTTACCCATGAGGCATGCCTTGTCAGGTTCAGATGTGTTTGTTTGTGTAACTATAAGGTGTGTCTGAGAAATGTCAGTGTTTTATAACGTCATAACTGATTGCAGCATTTTGTAACTATGTGCCTTTCAGGTCATTGTGTCATCGGGATGTCTGTGACGCTGTTGCTCTTAATGCCGCTGACGGCAGCCATGGCGTTCCAACACAAGCACAGGTGTGTACACACACATTTCAGTTTTATTTTATTTGTCTAACACTTTTAACGTTAGACATCTAGTTGTAGATTTAGATCCGAAATCAGTAAGCTAGGGGAGAGAGTGGCAAGGAAAATCTCCCTGCGATGACATGAGGAGGAAACATTGCAAGGAGCCAAAGGGTTCAAAAGAGAGCCCATCCTCTTCACCTGATACTGGGGTTATAAATCATTATAGTATACATGTGTAGAAGAATAAGGACAAATAGTACTGAATACGTTGAAAGGTTTGTTCAGTATGAATATATTATGCATACGAGTCCTGGGATGACCACAGGATAGTCTTTCATGATTACAGCAGCAGTTCTTAGAAGGCAGAGAATCTGCATCACAGAGAGATGCCACATTGCCACTGATGTTCATTGTTTTTACAGGCCACACACAGACACCCTTTCATTGGAACAGAGCATACAGATGTCAGACTCTGTGCCATCAGCTGACCCAGCCGTGGAGATGCACTCTACATTCCCACAGTCAGAAACGGCAAACACACAACTTTTCAAGTCAACATCTGATACGCTCTTGCAAAGCATCCTCATGCAATCCAAGAAGTAAGTGCTTTGTTGCTCTTTCAAAGCTTTAGATAATAAAGTACATAGTAAATACCCCAGTGCTCAATCAACACCGACAGTTTTGAAATAACGTGTGTTCCTTTGAGTCCAGGACTGTAAGAACTAATTCAACACGGTAAATGTTAATTAGGTATTCAACACAAGAGTTTTGCTTGTAAAGTACGGTAAAGTTTATAGTGTGTACCGTTTAAACTAGTGTACCTCCAGAGAAATCTCAAGATATCATTTTAATAGCATGTCCCATTTGCTTAACTTGCAGTGCTCAGGCCAGATTGCGGAGGAGGCGCGCACCATCCAAAGGCTGCCAATTTGGCACGTGTCAGATGCACAATCTGGCTAGCACGCTGTACAGAATGGGCCAGACCAACAATAAAGAGCAGTCCAAAGGAGCAGGAGACCCGAACGGATATGGTCGCTGAAGAATATCATCTGTGACCACACAGCAAAATAATTCCCAGGATTGAATTCAGAACCGTGGCAATTAGCTATTAGGATTTCACGTCAAATGTATAGGAATTCTAACAAGCAAGAACATTTTCATAAAGCAAAGTTGTCAGAAAATCCATCTTGAACACTAGAAAGGTTTTATTGCAGTGAATTTTTGTGAATTGGTCATTTGGTTGTTAACCAGGGTAGAGGATGTTATCATCGCTTCTACATGTAGCGAACAGGAAGCATCCATTATGTAACAAAGTCTTCTGCCTAGTAAATCACTCCCATTTTAAGATTAAATATCAATTAAATCTATTATAAATGATGTATTTGTGAAATTGTTTCTTTCATAAGCACTTCCAGATAAATGAGGAGTTTCTTTGCCTCCAACAACAGTACAAAACAAGTAGGTAAAAATAGTACGCAAGATTGCGCTACGTATTGTTGTTATTTTCATGACCAATGCAGGCGGTGCAGGCACCTGGCAATGAATCACACAATTGTAAAAGCACCTGCGTTTGAATGAATACATTTACCGGCAGATGCCCTTAAAAAACTGAGCACTCGTTTATACAACTGAGCAGTTGAGGCTTAAGGGTCTAGCTCAAGGGCCCAGCAGTGGCAGCTTAGTGGTATTGGGATTTGAACTCAAAGCCTTCCTTCATGTTGGTATACAGTTGTATTTGTATAGTAAATCCGATGCAATAGCTTATTTATAGTGAATCGGAGTGACAAATTTCCACATAATTGCGATATAAGAACAAGAAAAGATATTTTAATCCTTCATTTGTAGTCTGTTTGAAAATGACCACTTTGTCTTCTACTACATCTGCAGTAAGACAAGCCCCAACAGGTCTAAACAGACAATTCTGGCCCAGTGCTGGTTTGAAAATACCATTGCACTGGTAGATTGTGACTTGAATACCTGCTCTACTACACCCTTGTGCAGTGTAGGTGTGTTCACTCCTGGCCTCAAAAATAGGCAAAACAAATGACCAATATGTTAATCGGTTAGACTAGTGTTACACTAATTTTTGTCTGGAAGAAAATAGAGCGTTGGCGTTAAATATTATTTAATTTAGCACTGCATTAAGCACTGTTATCGCTGTGTCAGCTACCGGACTGAATGAGCTTGTTTGGTACTTTTCCAGGCTGTTATGCTTTTATTATTTTTTAAAAGTGCACATTGTAGTCAATTATATGATTCACTAAATTTGTTCACTAATAAACATATGTGTATTTTTCGCTGCTGAAACTGTACATATATACAGTATGTATATTTTATATCTATATCTGTACTATATTTTATTAACGTGTTAACAAAATGTATATTAATACAAATATAAATAAAGGCTGTTGTTCAATTTCCCCTGCTTGTGCTACTTATTTACCTTCATGCGGTAGAAAACTATTATTTTTTAAAAAGGATTTATTGTAACGTCTCATTCTGTTTCTCATGTAAGATCCACTGACTTCATGCCATAATAATACATAGTGCTGATATTCACGCAAACGCTCGTGCAACACCTAGTGGCATAGCTTTCCACACTGTAGGCTGTTAGTGCGGTAGGTAGTTTGGTTTGGGACACAGCCGTACTGTGATAAACCTCTTTTTTTGTTTTCCTCTTTCTTTTTTGCCTACTTTAACCACACCCAGAACTCGGTGGAGTTTTAACCGGATGAGCTGTCAGGTGAAGGAAAGAAGCTCCTGTACACAAACCGGCCTGCCGGGTAGGAAATGCAAGCGACATGAAGCGTTTTACAACTTTTCCGAGTCCGAATCGTTTGGACATGATCGGTAAGGAGGCGGACGCAGGAGACACAGTGTCCAAATCCCAGAAAGACCAGGTGGGTTCACGAGACGCTGAGAAGACTCAGGGAAAGTGCTTGGAAACGTCTATATAGTGAGAGGTTTAATTGTAACAAACTTGCTTAGACGGTGAATGAAACATACAGTCTGTCACCTCATTAACTGATACTTAGCAATGCTGGGTATTAAAACAGCCACGTTTAAAAACAATGTCATGCAAACTTGAGTCTGAAACATTTCTGTTTTCAGAGCTGGATTCCTGCTGTAATCAAGAAAAGAGTGTGTACGACGTTCGTGGAGGATTCCTTCAGGTGAGCCGTCAATGTTTTTTTTTTTTTTTTTTTTTAACTCATTCACACTCAGGACCAGTGAGTGTTCCGGCAAACGCTCCGAGACATCCCACGCATGCGCACTTCACTTTGTCACGCCCATAAACTCAAACTGAATTCTGATTGGCCTTTCACTGATCAGCCGGAACATTAAACCCATATTGTGCCTGTGTTGTGCAGGTTCACCTTGTGCTTAAGCAAAACAGTTCTGACCTGCTGAGGCATGGGCTCCACGAGACCTCTAAAGGTGTTCTGTGGTACCTGGCACCAAGACGTTAGCAGCAGATCCTTTAAAGTCATGTAAATTGCAAGGAGGGGGGTCCATGGATTGGACCTGTTTGTCCAGCACATCACACAGATGTTTGATTGGATTGAGATCTGGGGAAGACCAAGTCAACACCTTGAACTCTTTATGTTCCTTAAACCATTCCTGAACTGTTTTTGCATTGAGACAGGGTGCATTATCTTGCTGAAAGAAGCCACTGTCATTAAGGAATAGCGTTGCCTTTAAGAGGAGTACAACAACGTTTAGGTAGGTGATAAATGTCAAAGTACATGAATGCCATGTGGTCATACATCCACATGAATGCCGAGACTCAAGGTTTCCTAGCAGAACATTGCCTACAGCATCATGCTGCCTGCTCTAGTTGGACTTCTTCCCATTTTTCCTGCTTCCAACACGACAACTTCGTGAGCTGACTGTTCACTTGCTGCCTAATATATCCCATCCATTGACCGGTGCCATTGTAATGAGATAATCAGTGCTATTCATGTCCCCTGTCAGTAATTTTAATGTTATGGCTGATCCGTGTATATTGGGACAGTTTTTTTTATTTCCATATTTTCTAAGATTTTCAATAATGCAACAACATACACATGATTATATACATGTGAAGTTAAGCATGCAGCATGTTATTCCCGTTCTCAAAACTGCCCGAAAGCAATTTGAATGACTTTCATCCACTGTATATCTTCATTTTTCCTCACTCTACTTACTGTTCCTGTTAACCAAACCATGTTTGGTAATTTGTTACATCTTGAAAATGGTTAAATTATAAATATACGTGCATGATCTGCAAAACGATGTGCAAATTTAATGTCTTTTCTTATAAAACTTAATAATCATGGGAAAAAGAAAGTGCACCATCCTTCAATTCTATATTTTTGTTTATCAGGACCTAAATAACAATTGTATGATCGTCACCAACTTCTATAAACAAACAAATAAACAGATGGCAAAAAAACCCAGCTTTCAATATGTAGTTTTTTTTACCCCAAAAAGTAAGCAAACATTTAGAAACCAAGGCTAGAAAAAAAATAAGTACACCTTTCTTACTTCCATAATCATTAAGAGAGTAAATAGCAGCCAGGTGTTACTAAAGAAATGCACAATATTGATTAATCACCAAGAAGTGTGACAACCTCTAGTTGTCAGGTTGAGCACTCAGGGGTGTGTCTACATCATGACAAGAAGAAAGGACATCAGCCATGAGCTCAGAGAAGCAATCATTCCTGCTCATCAATCTTGGAAGAGTTATAAGGCCATCTCCAAACCATTTGAAATTCACCATTCTGCAGAAAGAAATATTATTTACAAATGGAGAGCATTCAGGACAGTTGCCAGTCTTCCCAGGAGTGAGCATCACAGCAAATTCAGTCCAAGGTCAGACGATTTAATGAAAAACCCGAAAGCTACATCATGCGACCTCCGGGTGTCTGTAAGCACATTAAAAGTTTATGTTCTTGAGAGCACAAAGAAAAAGATTGAACGAGTATGGAAAAGCCTCTTCTCTTCTGCACTAATCACAAAGTTATGGAACAATATTGTTAGCCTGATGACCCCAAGGTGGAGATGTTTGTGCCATGTCAGTGCCATGTTTGGCAAAGCCAAACACGGCTTATTGCCACAAACACCTCAAAACAACTGTCATGATGGTGCATGGTGCTGGAGGGCTGATGATCTGGGCTCATTTTGCAGCAACAGGACATGAACTTGCAGTCATTGAGACAACGATGAACTCCACTTTACACCAGAATATTCCTGAGACAAATGTGAGGTAATTTGTCCAGCTGCTTAAGCTGGGCTGAAATTGGGTCAGGCAACAGGACAGTGATCCCAAGAATACCAGAAAATCAACATCTGTATGGCAAGTTGTTGGAATGTCCAAGTCAAAGTCCAAACCTCAACCCTACTGAGATACGCCATCTGTTTTTTTTTTTTTTGTTTTTTTTAAATAGTAAAAAACATAACTGCGTTTATGATATAATCATTTCGTAAATCGGTTGTCTAATGACCACAAGGTGACGTTTTTTCTGTTAAAGCTGCTTAACACGTTTGAGCATCTGCAGCAACCAGAGCGGGCGTGAGCAGGTCCGAAAACCAAACAAAGTGTTTTAATCCCGTTCTCATTCCCATCACCATTAAAATTATTTGTAAAGTGTTCGATCTGACACACCATTGTTCTATGTAGTCGTTTTTGGTAAAATCTTTTGGTCTGAAAACTGACCGCTGGCTTTAACGAAGTGTCGGCTAATATTAGTGAGGTAAAAACACCTGCGTAAATAATTGCAGATTAATATGTGGCTAATCTCTCATTTTATTGTAGAGAAGAAGTTTTTGAGTGATTATTCATACCAGTGTACTTTGATGTTAAATTGTGGAGCTCTTAGGCAAAATCCATAAAGGTTGGAATGTCTCGTAATAAAATGTATAATCGGAATATCACATACACTGGATATTGTTGCAGTGTAATATTGTGTTGGAATGATATTCTGGTTATAATCACAGAAGCCTAGTCCTGGTGGGTCAGACGTCTTCCATTTCCCAATGATGGAGCCCAGCATGCTCCTGGGAATATTCAAAGATTTAGAAATGGTTTTTATACACAAGCCTATATCTATGGCTTGATGCAATTTGATCACATGGGATTATGGATGGTTTTATAGATTTCATGACCTGGAATTTGGTCTGATATACACTGTGACTTGGGGACCTCATACACGCAGGCGCGAGCCTTTGTAAATCGTGTCCTATCAAGTTCTACAGACATCTCAAGTTAATCAAAGCAGCTAAGATGCACATGACGTCAGTGCCTTAGCCAAGGTGCCTTTTTTTTTTTTTTTTTTTTTTTTAAATAATTAACTAAAAGAGATTTTCACTGTCATTATGTGTACATTAATAGGTAAAGAAATTAAAAGTAATCCATTTTAAATGAAGTCTGTGATACAGTAAAGTGTGCACCAAGTGAAGGGGTCTGATTACTTTCTGAACCCACTGTATATACGCATCATAATTATGCGTAAATTATTAGTCATGACAATTTTAAGAGTTTATTGTTTCATAATGGTAAACGCGCAGGGTGGCATTGATGTCTCACAACTGTCCCTGGTTTAGGTTACTGAGCATAGGTTACTTTCTTCTCCTAGCTAGATACACCCATGCTTATATTCATACACTTGTGCCCATAGAGTACTACATTGTGTGTTTCCTGTGCTTATCGTGATAAGGCATAAATATCTTAAAACAATCCCTAATATTTTGTCTGGTCTTGTTGGCTGGAGTCATTCCTGCCTTTTCCTGCCAACTTTTCCCGTGGTGTTGGATCAGTCATCATGTTTTCCTTCATCAGACCAGAGAGAGGAAATCAAATTAATTGTCTTTGTGAAAAGATAGACCTTTTAGTCCTAATGTCTCAAGCCTCATAGCTGGTTTCTGGTCTATTCAGCTAAATAATTTGAATAAACGCAGTAGAGTATTTTTTTTTTTTTTCATGTGTTCGTCAGTTCTGAATGAGGCACCGAGGTGATGCCACCTCACAGTTGCAGGGTCCCTGGCGGACTGGCTGCTCTAAATTGCGCCCAAGTGTGAATGAATGTAAGAATGTGTGCGGGCATGGTGCCCTGCAATGCACAGGAATGTTTCGGAAGGCCCATGAGACAAGTTAGTTCCTGTTAACGCCGAATCTGCTGTTATGCAGTACATGTAAAACCTCTACGCAAAATTGCAGATTTTTGTGATGTAAAAATGAAGCCAAGATAATTCAAGCAAACATTTATTTCTTTTAAAATACAAACTTCAAATAACTTGGTTGCATAAGTGTGCATTCCCCTTAACTTATACTTTGTTAAAACACCTTTCGTTTGAATTTTTTTTTGGGTAAGCGTCTACCAGCTTAGCCCATTCTTTCTTGCAAAAATGCTCCAGAACGATCATATTGCAATAGGATCTCCTGCGCATAGCCCTTTTCAGGCCATTCCATAAAATCCTTGTTTTAAATTTTTTTTTTATGACAGGGGTTGTTTTAACAGGGGTGTGTAGACTTTATATTGCTACACAGTGGATATATAAACATCATTCCTTCATGACATCTGAGAAAAAACCCCCCCCACTTGTATTTCACGAAGAAACTGAAAGCGGGACCTTGCTTGTCCGGATGATTTTCCCACGTTGAGAAACTTTACAAAGCGGACGCCTTCCATAAATGTCACCATACGAAAAGACTTCGCAACGTAAATGCTTATATTTTTTTCTTTCTTTAACAGCAATACATTAAAAAAAAAATTTAAAAATCTGTTTATGATAAGCCTTAGGTAATGTGAAGCATCCACCATACAAGTCCCTGCGTTCATGTTCTAACTAGAACTGCTGTGTGCTTTTATAAAATGAATCCATACCATCTGACCAATCAGGTTCAAGAATTCAACTGTACTGTGGTATCGAATGTTTTAAAATATTATTGCAGAATATAATAATTCTAGTGACGCACTCCCTTCTTCGGATCACTTGTATAGAATGAGAGGGTCGTGGCAAAGTTAGACTTTTTTTTCAAACTGTAGATTTTGACTATTATATTATATAGAAAGTTTACCTTTTTTCTGCTTCTGTACTGTTCTTGTCTGCAGCATGAGTAAATTATTGTGCAAGGACAATGTCCTGCCTGATCCGTCCTGATGCTCTACTTCTGGTTGGAGTTCTCATTTCACTCCTGCTGAAGATGGCTTTGCATCACCGTGGATTCAACCTGTTTTGTTACGATGGTTAGCCATGCAAAAAATTGCCATGAACTGAAATTGACACAAACAGTTCTGCACTTAAGTGTCGTTCAGTGATTAGTCAACAAAATAGACTTCATGGTAAAATTATGGTGAATTTCCCGGCTACGCAATTGTAGCACACATTTATAGAAGCGAGTAATATACAATTACACCATCAGTTTCTACCTCTTCTCAGGGGCTTTTTCCTTGTTGCAGCCACTTTTTTTGCTCAATAAGGATTAATTTATAAATTCATATCTTTGAAATTTCTATTGGGAATTTATATGTTTCTGTAAAGCTGCTTTGGATAATGAAGCTGCATTATTACAAGCACTGTACAAATAAAATTGAATTGAATTCAATTTGCTGTATGGCCATTATAGTTTTTCTGATGAGCCATTATTTAAGAAAGACGTGATCTCGGCTTTAACGTTAAGCTACTTGTCCTAACCTAGCTGCGTCAAAAAGCTAGCCGCTTTAGACTCAATGTTTAAACATTGGCCGTGCGAATGTTTATTTAAGTGGCGTGGGGGAAAAAAAAGTGTAATATCTCTCCAGTGTGTCGGACAAAAGTGTCATCTGCCATGTTTTTACGAGTTTTAGGCAAGATTACTTGCATATGTGCTGAGCTAAGGTTAATGGGTGAACATTTGATATCTTGAAATAGTTTCATTTCATTTCATTTCCTGGATAGCATATCACTCAGTCACTTTTCACCAGTGAAAGATCTTAATCTGCGGCTAAACTAATCTATGCATGGTTTCTATTCTCTTTGTAAAACAGTGCGTTCCAACTGGTTTTTACAGCAATGCAATTATAGAGGAAAACACTTATGACCTTCAGTACATTGCAGGTGACTTGTTGATGTCCTGAAGGTGTCAGTGTAGGATGATGATATTGTTGGTGATATACTAACTGAGATACTATTACAATGTGTGTCCTCCTGCAGCAATGGGCGCCTGTGTCAGTGTGGGAGTGCAAGGGACAGCCATGCTTCAGTCACTCTGAATGATTACTTTAGTGCGGCCATTGTCAGCCACTGGGACCGTTCTCAGCACACATCAGAGTCTCCCACAGATGCTTTCGGGGAGGTGGAGTTTGCAGGAGCCGGCAAGAGGCACAGCCATGTGGGTAACCACTTTCCACCATGAATGAAAAGAACACTGGAAAGAACATTTTTAATATTCTTTTATTCTGCAGACTAGACGACTGTTACCATGTTTCCAGTCCTGTTTCTTAAGCAACACAATATCCAGGGTTTGATAAGGCATATGGTTGAAACTGATAAAGGTTTATAGTTCAAATGTATTCCTAATTCCAATTTATTTCTGAATCAGAATGTGTCTTTAGTAGGAAAATGTTACTTAACACGAGTAGTTTTTACTTTACATGAAATTGTTATACGTGTGCTATATTCGAGTTAGAGATATTGACATGAATCTTAAATTTATCCATCAAATATTATTCAAAACACAGATTCTTGTTTTCATGTAAAAATAACACACCCATATATGGTTTATGAACATCCCATTTCAGATTGAGTTCTGCCTTTGCTGTTATAACAACCCCCACGTTTCTGGGAAGGTTTTCCACAGGATTTTGTAAGGGTTTGTGTTCATTCAGCCACAGCAGTGTTACTGAGGTCAGGCATTGTTGTTGGGTGAGGAGGCCTGGGGTTCAGTCAGAGTTCAGTTCATCCCAAAGGTGTTCAGTGGGATTGAGGTCGGGGCTGTTCCAGCACAAACTTGGCAAACCATGTCTTCATTTGACATTACTTTGTGCGCTGGGACATTGTCGTGCTGGAACAGGTTTGGGCCTGACAGTGAGATTGTAATACTACGGCATTCAAAGACATTACATACAATTGTGTGCTTCCAATTTTGTGGCACCAGTTTGGGGAAGAGTCACATATGGGTGTGACGGGCAGGTGTCCACACACTTTTGGCCATATAGTGTAGTGTAAGTCTTTGGAAGAGCTGTCTTTGGAAGTGTGAATAGTAAATGTAAGTTGACAAGTTCATGTAAAAATGGTATTGGAATGCAGGATTGTTTAGATTTTCACCCTGGGACAATACAGAATTAATGATTTCACGAACCAATGGCTGCATGGTACTCAGCTTGTCTCTTTTTTTTTTTTTTTTTTTTTGCCACAGTTTGTGCGTCTTTCATGGGATACTCCCCCTGCTACTGTTTATGCCATCTTGACCAACAACTGGGGCCTGTCACCTCCAAACCTGGTGGTGTCAGTGATCGGTGGTGTGGGGAAGTCTAAGGTCAAGACCTGGGTGCGAGAGGTTCTAAGACAGGGAGTGGTCAAAGCAGCCCAGAGCACAGGTACACAAATGGTTTATTTTTTAGAAATAACATTAACTACAGCCACACTAGCATAAATAATGTATAGCTTATGCTGTTTAACTGCTTTAGGGATTGGACATTTCAAAACTGTTTTACGTTTATCCAGTTTCCTCACGCCTGTCAAAAACATGCTGGTAGGTGGATTGGCTAAGCTAAATTGCCCCAGGGTATGAATAAGTATGTGCACGCTGCAATGCTCTGGCATCTCATCCAGGGCGTATTCCTGCCTCAGTATTCCCGGGATGGCAGGATGGGGAATGGTGCTGTTAATGTTGGTTAGATCATTTGAATATCAGAATTACTCCAAAAACACCATAAACATATCTTGACACGCACTGTTTATTGGTTGTATGATTTAGCTTATTATATATCTCAACATGCTGTATATTATCTTGAGCATGTCGAGTTTTCATTGCCATCCCTGCCTCTGTTTGCCTCTGTGTTCCATGAAATAACATGTAGAGAGTTCTTCTGACGCGACTTCTTAAAAAATGATTGCTTTTCAATCAGCTTTGAATCTTCTACAAAGGAACGTGAGTCTTGGGCATAAACTGGCTTTTGTAAAGTGTCTCTCTCTCTAACACACACAGGAGCATGGATCCTATCAGGAGGACTACGGGAGGGTGTTGGCAGGTACCTAGGGGAGGCCGTGAGGGATCATGCTATGGCTGCATCCTCAATTTCGCTCTCTAAAGTAGTGGCCATAGGCATAGCTCCATGGGGTTTGGTATGCAATCGAGAACAACTAACGAACCAAGAGGTAGTTCTTAATCTCTTCCTGTAAATTCTTTAAAATGCTTGATACATTACTGTACACACTTTAAGATGCCTGAGCACATTCCTTTATACTGTGTACAGAAACGTGGTCTGTACATTCACACGTATGTAAGAGATGTAGTTGATGAAACCTACTTGATGAATCTGTTTTCACTTTACTTTCACATCTAATGAAGGAATTTTGTCCTAAATGCACTCTTTCTCTGGAACATATTACAGTTGTGGTCAGACCCAATATTGCCTTGACATTCATGTCCATGATGAGTGTATGCAAACTTCTAATTGCAACTATAAAAGAGGTGTGCAGATATACAACTTTTGTTAGCTAAAGTATTGTGCATTTATAACCTATTCACATGTAATTGTATCAAAGAATGCTGAAATGCTGAGAGTTTTTCTAATTTACATTGTAAAATAAAGGTGACCTTGATCTCTTGTAGTATACTGCACCATAATCTAAAGCAAACTGAATACACACACACTCACAAAGAAAACCACTCTTCAGTCCCTTATCTGTTTCTCTGTGTTTTTTAGGGCAGTTTTCCCGCCGAGTACTATGTTCCAAACATATCCCGAGACTCCTGCTATCTGGATAACAACTACCAGGCCTTTCTCCTTGTGGATGATGGGAGTGTAGGCCATAGAGGTGTGGAGGCTGATTTCAGAGCCCGTCTAGAGAGCTACATTTCCCGCCAGCGCACAGGAAAACGGGGTGAGACGTTGTAAAATGGCCACAATTTGATGTTTAAAGTAAACCATTCAGTCCTAGTCCTAGGCGCAGTGTACTAGGCGCAATAATTCAATTCAATTCAATTTATTTGTATAGCGCTTTTAACAACAGACATTGTCACAAAGCAACTTCAAAGAAGTATATAGATTCTGAATATAAACTTATGAATTTATAAGTTTATCTATATACATCCCTAATGAGGAAACCTTGAGAGGAACCAGACTCAAAAGGGAAGCCATCCTCATTTGGCTGGCACTTTATAGTGCGATTACAACTAACACACTTTAGTAATAGGGTCAAGTTTTGAGTGCAAGACTGTTCGTGGTGATTTGAGTCCTATGCCATTGTACAAGAACAGCAGTCCAACCATCTTCGCAGTTCTAGGTGTATGTTGAAGCAGTTCAAAATGGTACCATCCTCAACGCCTCAGTCAGGGGACAGTATTCTGTTGATACCACCACCCAGGTCTCACAGGCCTCATCTCTCTCTTTGCATCGCTATATGTCTGTGTCCCAACTCTATGCCCACCCCAATGTGTCCCTACCCCATGTGCCCCAAAACCATCCTCATCCTCATTTCTTCTCTTCGTAAAGAGATGTAGATTCATTAAAAGATGAACGAAGAATTCATAATTCTTCTCAAAATGAAATGCAGTGACATTTTCCTCAACGAATCCAAACTAGACAAAGAAATGTAAGATTTGGCTGATGGGGAAAAAGGTGAAACATATGCTGCATGTAGTAGGTGGAGCAGGGGGGTATCTGTGCATGCGGTTTCTCTGATGCTCTAATGCTTTGTAGTTGGAGAAAGATGGTGTCATTACTTCTTACTTATTTATAATGTCAACAAGATATTTTGTGATAATTTTTCCTCAGGGATAAAACTTCTTTATTTATTGTGTGGCTTATAAGGCTAATATTATTCTAGCTCTCCAAGACTAGCATACCTGAAGTCACTTACCAAAAACACTTAAATTTATTTGTATAACGCTTATGCAGTTATAAATGTACTCATTTGTACATTATAGTGAAGTTATTAAATGCACTCAGTTTCTTATGACGGATTTGCTGCATGTTAGAGACTCTGTCATGGCCAGACGTTTATTTAATGCCAGAATGTATTTGTAAAATGATACGGCATTTCATTTAGGACAGAATTAAAACTTCAAAAAAGAATCATTTGCCGGAAAAGGACTAGTTGTTTACTGAGAACTGCAAATCTAGACCAAAACTTAAAATTACCAAATGACTAAAGTAATATATTATTATACTGTTATATACTTTCTTCAAAAATTTTATCCAAATTAGCTGCTAAAGCAAACACATGTAACCAATTGAATAAGAATTAAACCTAATCATTCCCATCTAATCATTCCCACTACTAATGAATAATCTGTTTAAAATGTTAATCAGGAGAATGGAGGAATAATTTTGCACACATCTTGCATGTATGATTTTGTGAAGCCCAAGAGGTCATGTTACACTCTCTTTAATTTTGTTGCATTCTTAAGAAAAAAACATCTTGAACCCTGTTTACACTTGGTATTAAAATGCGTCTTGGGTCATTTGATCCCTACTGGATAGAAAAATACAAGTGTAAATGACCTCCAAGACGCATTCGCTCAAACCACTTGCTGAGGTGGTCTGGAACGCATTTGACCACATACCTTCTGTAGTGTAAACGCCAATGCGTCCCGATGCGTCCGCAACACGGAGGTAACATGAAAATACGTCATTAATGATGGGTGCGGTGGTTGTTTTGCTAACAGTGTGACACACTAGAAAAAAATGTAGAGTAGCACTGATGTACCTGGTTGGAGTATAAGAAAATGTTGAAGGTTTGTTGCAGGTTTAAAGTTTTAATATGATTTTGCACGGGGACCTTTGACTTTCTAGCGGAAGTTCAAGTTCAAGTGGTTTTATTGTCATTTTGACCATATACATGTGGTACAGTGTATAGTTGATCGAGACAATGTTTCTCCAGGATCAAGGTGCTACATATAAGACAACACAGAATTACAAAGGTGCACTTTACAACAGAAGACAACATAAAGTGCATGTGTGCAAACATGTGCAACCATGGCAAAAACAACAAAGTGCAAGTGTGCAAATGTTCAAACACTGCAAACAGTGCAGACATAACGAGACAAGACA